>DWNJ01001407.1:0-12130 GCA_018250275.1 Udranomia eurus
TAATTTAATTAACCTGCAGCCCTTTTAATTGAATGTTAAACTTTTTTCTGGATTTAGTAGTGAAGCGAAAAAGTATGCATTAATTATTATTATGTGTAGCACAGTCTCTACAGTCTAGAGATGAACCTTATCATGGATTTTATTTTTATAGGTGATATTCTGGAAATAAATTCCCATTAACTTTTTGTCAGACTTCCTAATTAACCTGACACAAATAAAAACACATCACAGAACAGCACAGAACAGCCGCCGAAACCCCGTCTCACTAAGATCCCAGGGATTGCGTTACGATGGATGGAGCCAGATTTTAGCCAGGTTAATGAGACTTCCACTTTTCTTACACAAAGCTTGTATTTGCAATTTAGAATATTTAAGCTGTAAGGAAAAGTTGTAGTGGGTGTAATTTATCAAACAAATAATCATCGTATAACTAACATTCTGGTGTATTAAGAAACTATAATCCTTACCTTCTGTAAATATATAATACCTTCTTTTCTCTATAACTAATTCTTAATAAATAACTTACTTCTCCCTTGCTAATAAGAACAGAATTAAATTATAGTATCCAGTAAAATAAAAAGAATAACTTGACGACGTCGGAAGACCAACCGTGTGTGTCAATTATTGTATGGGAAAATTATTACAAAGATTTTAGCATAAACTTATCGCCTTATCGTAAAGATAAGTTTACTTTAATGAATTGTTTACGAAAAAGTTTTACTTCTAATATATTACAAAACTAGCTGACCCGGCGCACTTCGTACCGCCTACCCGTCTGCCTACCTGTCCCGTCCCACAACTTTTTTAAATTTATGAACCGATTTTTATGTAACAAACATTAAATGTTAAGTGTTAAGCTTACCACCATACATCAGTGAAAACTCAAATCCCCATTCAAATCGGATCAGCCGTTTCTGAGATTAGCATGCACAAACGTATAGATAAACCGACAAACAAACAAAAATTCTAAGTCATTTTTTTGAGTTCTAGTCTCTAAAAAAGACCCCTAAAAATAGTTTTCTCTTAGGTATTTTCCACGTACAGACAGCGATCAGTTACAGATCTATTATATGTATAGATATAGAATATAGATGTAGACTTCCACAGAGAAAATGTGCAGTCAATATTGTGTATTCCAGTTCAACGCAGATAGAACGGAAGCTACAAAGTGCACGTCTAGCAATGTTTTCCCTTTAGATTTTGGTAAATCAGTCACACTTTCCGGTAGGTTACGTGCCAAGTTTCTAAAAATTTGTGAAATGACACCGTACTGGTACCAAAAATATAATTTTTAATTCTTATTATGATTTAAGAACTGCACGTGCGGCTGGAGACGGAGGCAATAAACTTTGATGAAAATAACTCGTTTATGTTTTATTTGTAACTTTGATTATGTAGATAATATAAATTTATTGATTGACATTTTATTATCAACTAACTACCATGACTGGTTGAACTGTTAAAGTAGTAAATACATTATTTTTAAAACAATAACGTCACACTACGGGGAGTCTCCGTGCCTAGCTGTGACAAGGACGGGGGACGGGTCAAGAAATAATTAAATTCGCGTGACGAAGTTCAACCCTCCAAAGCACGGAATCGCGCATAAAAATACCATTATCGGTCAGCGCCATCCAGTTACTGATCACGCCTGACGTTGCTTAACTTGCTCGATAGCTTGTGATCAGCACAAGCCGCGGGGTGAGTGTGCTCTTCTAAAAGAATAAAACTCTTAAGAGAATAAATATCTCTTAATCGCACTCGGAGATGGGGAACTAGTTACAAACTCTTGAATAGCTTAAGACAGCTCTAGATCTGCAATCCACCTAGCATGGAACTGTTGGGTGGATCAAGTAGTTACATCACAGTTTTTGCACCAAGAAACATTTTCTATACGTAACTTTATTTAGTCGCTTCGTACGATCTTTGTATTGATTGCATGTAAAATTAGATATAAAGTCACAAAACGAGCTATTTTTGATTCTGGAATGTTTACTACGGTATGCATGTACTCTACGTGGTCCATCGTATAAGATACTCGTAGTTTACTAGACTTCCATACGTATCGAGTACATATATTAGCAGTATTAGCTTTTATCTTGATATCTTCTAATTGTCCTTTTGGTATTAAGTTAAATCTACAACTTGACAAAAAAGTTAAGTTAGAACCTGAATGTTTCTGTTCTTCTTGCTTTACAAAAAGTGATTAAACGAACGAAAGCTTTGATAGTTTCGTCCAATGTACTTACAATTTTATTAAAATATTATATTATATTAGATTTTGTATAGGTATTACTCCTTCATAAATGAGAGAGAGAGAAAAGAGACCTATGTCTTTGCGATCACAGACAAAAATAAACTAAGAATAACGTTTACCTTGACAAGTTACAGAAACCACTCATAGTTTAGTCCCTGAGGTCGGCCACTGTACCAAATTTAGATGTGTAACTCCTAAAGATTTACGTTTAACATCAGGGCGTTTCCTAGTGTTATTAAAACAGATACTGTATACTAATTACCCAAGTTTGTACGTAATTCTCAAGGTGTGTTGGAATAAGGCGTCACCAGTATTAAAATAAACTAAAATTCTCATTAAGTAACTGCAAAATATCTTATCATTAATACGTAGACTTAAAATTAGTCTTGTTTGTTGTTAGAATGTAAATGGATTATAATCTCAGAAGAAATTTGAAACAAAATCAAAGACGAAAATTACAACGTTAACCATCGTAGGTAAGCTTAAAATCTAGACAGATGTTTTACGAGTACTCTCGAGTGTATTGCGCTAAATTAAAGACATATTTCATCCTCTACTCAGCTCTTCGTATTTAATTGCAATCTTTGATATTAATGAAGGAAACGAAACAGTCGACAACGGAGCTTGCTTCAATGATTTTGTAAATTCAATTTTGTCAGTTATGACTTCGACTATAAAGTTCAAGATTGTAAATCTGTACTTTCGGACATTGTTGACGCTGTTTCGATCCGTGTACATTATTAAAGCAAATGTAAACTATTTTATCGCACAGCTATCATAAAACACAGATCAAACGCGGTTTAACAGTTCTCTTAGAATACTAATGCCTCGATGCAAAGTAGGGAACGCGAAGATCTGAAGCAATTTGATCTAGTGTTTGTTTGTGCACTTACTATTTGAAAGAGATGTGGGAACAACGTAATCTAAGCATTTTACAAAAGAATAACATACATCCATATGCGATATACTTAGATTATAGGTACGGTTCTATTTGTGCATTGCAAAATATCCTTGTCCTGTTTATTAATTCTATGATAGTTTTATGGTCCAGTTTAATTTTAAAGTAAAACATATTCTGCCAGCGCTTTTTAAATATCTCTATTTTGCCTTTCTATTTCTCTGTTGATGTCAAAATGATTCTAGTTAGTTAAATCGTTTTTTTAATAGTTAAATTACAGTCAACGTTTTAGTACCTAACATTTGTGAATAGTTTTAGCGTCGTAAAGAGTTTAATATCAATGAATATGGAGCTAAGTTGAGACTATTTTAGAGGCGTAGTTAATTTTTATTTAAATAACATGTCACCTGATTCAGTTTTATTACTTTTCCAGAGGCCAATCTCGCAAATAGAATTATTACTTACCAGCGTAAATTCTTTCTCGCGCACGATTTCCGCTCAATTAAAAGTGGGATAGACAAAACATATTTTTAGGTTTGTTCATAGCTAATTATAAATATTGTCATTAGCTGAAACCAATGATGATGAAGTTGGTGGAAGCCGAAAGAATATCCGCACGGGGAGGTGTTCTCCGGACCATGTGAACAGACAGTCTGACTCTGGAGGCGATCGGACCCGTGCTGCGGTTGTGGTTGAAGCACAGGCACGGGGACCTCACCTTCAACCTGGTGCTCTCGGGGCATGGATGTTTCGGGAGTTACCTGCACTGAAGGGCCGGCAGACCTTACCCAGGGTGTGCGGTGTGCGATAGCACCGAAGATACGCTGTCACACACGCTGGCCGAGGGCCCGAGGTAGATGAGTCAGCGCGCTGCGCTAATCGCAGCCGTGGGGAGCGATCAAGCCTATTTACTATCGTTTTGCATCGGGCATCGTGCACGACCTTGAGCGGACGTACAGCTGAAATGGATAATGAATAGAGCCCTTTATTCTAATTGTAACTTATATTATAAATGCGAGTGTAAATTAGTTTCTTTTGGATTGATTACACGCCATAACTACTCAACCAATCATTGTGTGATACTGTACAAGATTATTCAGGGTGAAAAGGACATTGTTTATATAGATAAAACGATTAGTTTTACAAGCCAGCCTGGCGTGATATTTAATTATTTTGTTATGTCCTTAAATAAAAAGAGACACCCGGAAAGCAAATTCCCCATGCCGACGTTTTTTAATAAATTAAAGAAGGAAGCCCTGTGTCAGTCATATCATGAAACTATTGACACTGACATTGTCAATTTGACATAAGTTGTATTGACTATTCGCGTTCTCTAGAAATTACAGTTTATCAAATTAGAAATACGCTAAAATACTTTGCACGAGATAACCAGTCAGTCAGGCCGAAAGGTGCGATCATTGACATTTGAGCGGGTTATGATGTGAAAATAATTGAAAGTGTAGTGTTTTTTGATGGGAGAGCGTCAACGTTCCGAAGATATGGCCACTACGAGCACAGCAGTTACTACTGTCCCTCCGCAGCTGCAAGAGGTAAGTAATCTCACACAAAAACATCGTTATCTTACGCACTATTTGATGTGTTAATACTTATGTACTATAAGATACTTCGAGATAAACGCGGCAAGCCCACTGAGACGGACGCGATGCTCATTCGAGAAACCGAAGCTAGGGAAAGCGAACGATGTGGTTTCACAAGACGATTCTGAGTGTTTCAAGTTGTTCTCGAGTGTTTAGGCTCAATTTCAGTAGCAATGGGCTGTTGGGAGACATCAATGTATTAGATCTGACGAGAGTGGTCGCTGGCCCCTTCTGCACAATGTCGCTTGGAGATCTTGGTGCGAATATAATTAAGGTAGAAAGTCTCGAGGGTGACGATGCTAGAAAGTGGGGTCCTCCGTTCATGGAAGGCACGAAGGACTCTTACTACTTCCTGTCAATAAACAGGAATAAGAAAAGCGTTTGTGTTGATATGAAAAGTCAAGAAGGTAAGAACTGTTTTTGAATGATTGAATATAAATTTAAACATTAGTTTCACTTGATTTACTAGTATTATTGTTATTATTTTAATTATATTGCCTCCTATTCATTTCTGTTTAATTGTTTGTCAAACCATTCCCTTTTATTAAACAAGGTTATCAAAAGGGAGATTGTTCGATGGATATGCCATTACTGTCTCTTCTGTAACCTTTTTTAACATAAATTATAATAATTCTGCATATTAATAATGATATGTTTATTATTTAATGCAATGTTTTAGGGAAGTCCATAATTTATGATCTGGCAAGAAAATGTGATGTGGTCGTTGAAAACTTCCTTCCGGGAAAGCTGGATAAAATGGAAGTGGGTTATAATAAATTGAGCAAAATAAACCCTAAGTTAATTTATTGTGCGATCACAGGGTTCGGGCCTATTGGTCCCTATGCAAAGAAACCTGGGTAAGTAAAGATTAGTTTATATTTCTCCAACTATTGCTACACTATTAATGTTATGAATGAGTACAGAACAAAATTATGGGCAGAACCGTGTTTGTCTTCTCATACTTAATGGCTTGTGCCATGACAAAACAGAAAAAAATTCATGCTCATTTGTACCTTCAGGTTTAAAAAAGTCTCTGTATTTTTATTAATGTTAAATCTTGTCAATAATATAACTCGCATGAAAAACCTCATTCAACAATTTCTCCGTCATCTAGAATTAGCTTTGTAAGGCACATTGTAAATGTATGATGGCTATTAATATTGTCTTTGTCAAATTTTGTTACAGATACGATGTAATAGCAGCTGCAATGGGGGGTCTACTGAATAACACTGGAGAGAGGAACAGTGGGCCAGTGAAACCGGCTGTAGCCATCACTGACGTCACCACAGGGCTACACGCATTCGGCGCGATCATGACAGCGTTGTACTACCGCAAGCAAACAGGGAAAGGACAGAAAATCGACTGCAACCTCCTATCCACACAAATCTCGAGCATGATTAATATCGCAAACATTTACTTGAATTGCGGGATCGAGGGCCAGCGCTGGGGAACGGCTCACGCGAACTTGGTCCCTTACCAAGCGTTCAAGACTACCGACGGGTACATCGTTATTGGGACAGGCTCCGATCCCCAGTTTGCAGACCTGTGCAGGCGGATCAAGCGGGAGGAACTCATCGCGGACGAACGTTTCGTCGACAACTCTGCCCGCGTCAAGAACCGGGATGCCATCATTAAGATCATCAGCGACGTTATAGAGACGAAGGCGAAGAAGGAGTGGTTCGCCCTGTTCAATAACGCCTCTTTCCCGAACGGTCCCGTGAATACTATGAAAGACGTGTTCGAAGATGAACACGTTAAGGAAATAGGTCTGGTACAAGAGCTACCTCACCCTGTGGCCGGATCTGTGAAAATTGTGAAGCCTCCAACGGTTTACAGTGAAGGGGGCAATGAAGCACGAACCGCCCCGCCTACTTTAGGACAGCATACGCGTCAAGTTCTCGCAGATTTCCTTGGATACCATTCCAGTAAAATCGACGGTTTGTACGAAAACAAAGTGGTACGATGATAGGAACGTTCTACCAAGTTATCTCAGTAATTTTGCAATTATTATATGCTCTGTAAATAGAGCAGTTTATCTAAGAAGTATCACATTTATACAAATATAATGATTGCACGATTGATATCAAGTTTTAAATAAAGTATTTTTTTACTATCAGCAGTGGTTTTGTTTACTCCCTATCAGTGTCAAAATATTGTTAGATAGGAAGCAATGTTATTTATTAAACATTTTGATTACGAACTCTTGTAAGTTATATGGTTCGTAAGTAAGGGATAAGTATATGATTGTATATCAAACAAGATAAATAGCATTCAAAATTAATATTCTATAGTTTTTTTAGTTCCTTTATGTAAAAGTTTCTAAGTAAAACATAACTTTTACCGCATGGTATCTTTTACAATCTATATGAGTACTAGAGAAGAGGTTTTGAGAATTCAACCCTTAAGGTGGTGAAAAAGGGAATGAAAATTTGTTTGGTTCTGTTATCTTAGAAATTAATCTCTTTTTACTTCTAATCTCTTTTTTTTTTGGAGGAGGCTGGGGAGATACACCATTATTTTGTAGCCCCTTCTAACGTTTGCCCTCTTGTAGAGGCCCCAGGGCAGTAGCTCCGCCTACCCTCACCCAAATCCGGCCCAAAGTCACGAGTTAGTTTGACAAACCAGACCGATATATTGCAGGAGTCAGTGGAGCGGGTGGCGGTGATAACGCTGCGGTCGACGCGGCCTCCGCAGCAGCGCAAGAAGGTGGTCTGGACCGACGACACGGTCGACAATGAGAACATGAACAAGAAGAAGTCCAAATGTAAGTGCGTTTTTATGGCATCATGGAAATGTTAGAGGGTGCCGTTTTTAACTTTTTTATTAAATGATCATGTTGTTGAAGGTTTTTGTTTTGTTTATGTCATACTTAATCGAAAAAATCAAATGTTAGAGCATTTTTTTATCCCAATATGATTGTATAAGTAAAATAAAATTTGTTTGTCTTATAAACTAAAAAGGAAAAAAAACTTAAAAATTGATTTATTTATTATATTTTATTGTTATTGATTTTATTTTGGGAACATGTGAATTAAAAAAAAATTGAATAAATACAAATGTTACTCTTTCTCGTTACTTCAAAAAACATAGCTAGCCGGCTACTCTTCCTATAGCATAAATTTTGTTCTCAATACCAATCGTACTTTTCTTATAACCAAGACTGTTCGCAACCTTGCATCCAGGTTGTTGCATTTACGAGAAGCCGCGGCGCTTCGACGAGTCAGACTCGTCGGAGAGCGAGGACGAGTGCGAGCACTGCTTCGGGCACGTGGAGCGACGCAGCCACCACCACCACGGTGCAGCCACCGCGAACAGCGCCACTGCAGCCGCCGGCACCGTCACCGTCACCGCTACCGATGTCCAGGTACGATCACTCAGAAAATTGATCTTATTAAGACTACCACAGCTAAAACTGCCACCGCAGGTAGAGATCTTATTTCCTAAATAAACGTCGTTCGTATTATGTTCTGAAAAACATATCGAATTGAATAAAATTATGTTTAAGTCAATTTGGAATCTAGCTTTCCTAGGGAAGAACGCCTACAAGTATTTAACATTACAGGATTCGGCAGTAGAGCCCACAACGACGGTGTCTCTGCAGCCGCCCGAACACTCTCAGGTGACACAAGATAGCAAGCCAGACGCAGACAGTTAAATGTACTTAACCGACTAATAATTATTATTTTACATCATAAATATATTCGTATGTCCGTACATAGCGTGAATAATTGCATATTTCGAGATGCATATAAATTTTAACATAACAATATCGGCACCTGGATTGCCTAATATATATGACACATACATAACCAAGTCGATATGTTTACTTATCTTGAGATGCCCCATTCGTGAATAACTAACTTAATAGAGTATTTATAAGCAACATGTAAACATAGAAATGGCTGCCCCAAAAAGTATGTATCTTCGACTTGTCAATGTATTCACGTTTGGTACGAATTTAATGTCAACGTTTTTGTCTATAACTTTTTATTTCGCAACTCACAACATAATCCTCTTGGATAATTAAAAGTTTATTCGTGCTAGATTCAACGTCTACTTAGTAGGATTATTTACAAGGTTTTTATTGAAACTGCACGCGGTCTGCACAGTTGTAATGCAACGGAATCAACAAGAATAGTTTGCAGTCTGTAAAACTGCAATCAAACTCCACAGTCAGGTTGCATTTAAGATGCAGATAAATAGTTATATTAACTGCAATTTTCTGCAGAGTTGTGCAGTTTTAAGCAGACCGTATAGAAATACTAATGTTCGATTTTATCTTAATTGTATTAAATTAAATGTTATTTAGGCTATGGAATAAAAAGTTCTTGTGTACTAGCAATAAGTACGGGAGTCTACGAGAATGGCCTGGAGATCAAGGCCTGTTCCGAGGTTATGACATGACATGAGGTTGAATAGAGTAAAATAATGATAGGATATTTGATATGTCATCAAATACCCTATTGGATTCGGAGATTGTCCTTTGAACCTCGAGTACGAGTATGTGACCCTCCTCCCCCACCCCCTCCTTACTCAGTGCCTCAATGCCTCCTTACTGCCTACAAGTGAGAAACCAGTCTGTCTGATGTTTTCAAATGATTATAAATGTGAATCCATATTGTGTATCCGGCTAGGTTTAATGACAACTGTTATCTGTCAATAGTCGACAATCGTTTGTACTGCGACGTCACAATATTAGTCTAGATGTCATGGCGACCGATTACGTCAGACGATTCCAATAACTCGCGCATTTAACGCAGACTAATGAGAGTGAATGCTACATTCATCCAATTTATCATATAAGTTCATATGAGGTGCGTATAGTGTAGATAAAAGTGTTTTAAACTATTTATGTCAGCTTTCACCAAGACTAGGAGATGCCTAAGCGTATGATACCGATGTAGGAGACGCCTTAGTAATATCTAATCCAAAAGGTTGTGGTCACAGCACTTTATGCCTAAATTATTTTGAGTTAAGATGTCTTAATAATCTTTTTTTCCACAAACGCTGTGAGTAATGCCATATATGAATATTTAGTAGATACATTTAAGCATCTCATAATATTGGTGAAAGCGGGAATTTATTAGAATCCTTATAAGGATACATACTTTGGGGTTAAGACCGATAAAGAAAATAAAGATGTATTTAAATTTTCTAATTATTGATAGTAATAAATGTAATCGTAAAAATGCTCTAAATCAAATATAAAAAAAATGTGCTTCTTAACTCTAATTTTAGGGTATTTATACGGTAACCTCTGATGTCTGATCCTGTTATAAACTTTGGTCGTATTAAAATTGTTATTTTTTAATAACGTGTGATGTAAATGTTGTGCCTATTGAGAAGGGATTTGTGTAGTTATAAAATTATTTTAATTGATTAGTTGTGTTAAGTATTTTTGTTGCCTAACTAACGATCATGATGTATGGGGATTAGGAATGACTTATCAGTTGCTTATAAGTCAAAGTGTCCAGCCACATGTCGAAAATAAGAAATGTAAGAATTCCTCACAATAGGATCAACGCCAGTGTAGGAAAAGGTGTATAAAATATAATTTAACATTCATTTAGTCATCACTTCGTTAACTATTGTGAGGTTACTTTCGGTAAATTAGCGCTATTCTCAGGTACCTTTTAGTAAACTAGAGCTATTGGAGCTATTCGTAAATAAGCATTATTGCGGTGTTACTTTCCGTAAACTAGTGCTATTGTGGGGTAATTCCGTAAAATAGCGCTATTGTGGGATAACTCTCCGCGAATTAGCGCTATTGTGTGATAACTGTCCGTAAACTGGCGCTATTATGGAGTAACTTCTCATAAATAAGCACTATTACGGTGTTACTTTCGGTAAACTAGCGCTATTGTGTGATAACTTTCCGTAAACTACCGCTATTGTGAGGTACCTTTTCGTAAACGGGCGCTTTTGCTGAATATCGGTTGGTATGGTGGATTTGCATTCGCCATATAAGTGACTAAGTTGTCATTACTATTACTTCGAAAAAAATCGAAAAATAGTGTATATTTCACAGTATTGATACTATGGACTATTGATTATTCTATCGACAGTTAGGCAACCATGTTAAGTATAGGTATATTTTATTAAATGTTGAAGCACAGTGTAATGACGCTGATAAACCGGTAAATACGGTATTGCTGTGTCGGTACCGGTAGGAATAATAAAAAAATGTGTCTTTTATATATGCGATATATACTGACATACGTGCGGCATCATACAATAATATGTGAGGTGAGATACAAGAGTATGTTAAGGCGAATTTTCAGATTTTCGACGTGTTATAATTTAATTAACATTCACGAATCAATTTTATTCATTATAAGGTATACAAATACACTTACTGAACGTCATATACATTTTCGTTAGTCAGCGATCATCGGTTTTAAACGCCTTCAGGTTCTCAAGCTACAGTAGACAGGGAGAAGAAAGCCGGTAGTAAAACAACTCCCAGCACTTTAAGAATAATCGTTTCTAAATCAATGGCATAAATTGGTATAATTTATCGCATAAAATACATTTGATAGAAGTAACCCTGAAACGCTGCTAATGTAAAAAGATATATACTATAACTGTAAACAAGCTTTTGTTTATAGGTATCTCGTGTTTATTATTACCTATGTCATTACTTCTATCCATTTGTTATATGTAGATAATGTATAACATCCACTTATTTTTCAACTTAATTTAAAAAGAAACATTATCTATGGTACAATTCAATTTTTTCCTGTTGTCATTTATGAAAAATAAACTCAAATATAATTGAAAAATTAATCAATGTTTTATTTTCAAATGTGTCCCAGTTCCCGTTGTTAAAGGAATTGTAATACTCCTTGTATTACAATAGGAGACTGCTAAATATTTAGATGCTTACAAACCAAGCTGGCGCTCTGGAAGATATTATATTATTCTAGAAATTAATAATTGCTTCTATTTTTAAACAGACGGTCGAGTGCAAAGTTAAAAGATACAAAACAAAAATGATTTATAAAATATTTATTGAGGTGTAAAACTAAATTGGAGTAACATAATTTTTAACTAACATTGCTTTATATCCAAAATAGGGTACAATTTCTGTTAAAAAACGTTTATGGTCAGCGATTTTTAATTTCATACATCTAATGAAACAGGCAACAAGGCAGTTTGAAATCCAGTATGGCTTTTGATACATGATATAATTATTATTCTAAGATATCAAAATTTCAAAATTGTACATACCGTATTCTACGGACAATTAATTTAAAATTACTGAACGATAAAGTACTCAATAGATCCAAAAGTTGAATTAATGGATTGAACAAACAGGAATGAAAGATGTTGGAAATGCTTTCGAGTATGAACTCATGATTTTAACAATTGCTTAAA
>DWNJ01001408.1:0-12129 GCA_018250275.1 Udranomia eurus
ATAGGCGCAAACTATTTGATTATAAAAGAAAATAATGTATTGCCACGTCATAAACCAAAGACGGTTCAAATACGCAATAGGAATGCGTACCGTACCTTGCTAGTTGTTTCTAGGCTCACAACCGCCCGTTAAGTGAACTTATGGAGCAAAAATAGCCGGACAGTACGCGGTTCGAAGCCGGTTTACTTGCCACTAAAAATATACTAGCGCGTTGTTACTTTAACTTGAACCAGCGCTTAAACGATTAATAGGGATGGCCCTTTGGCTTAACTTCGCTTGTTTGTCTGAGAGTCGTAGGTTGAAGTTACGAGTATATATTTAACTTTAGTAATAAAAAAAAACTACTCTCAATTTCAATACTAATAATTTTGTTCATAGACATCCTTGTCCAAAAAGTTGCGCCGGCCTTTTTTATGTCTTACTTCAAAGTTCTCATGAATTTTAATAGCCTCAGAGTTCTTCTCAGAGCATTTTAACGAGTCTCGTCTCATAAGCAACAGTTCTCGAGCTAATTTCAAGATGTTGCTCCATTGCGCATATACGACTAGGTACCGTTTAGAGACACGAGACTCGCGACGTCCTAGACACTAGAGCATTTCCCGTTATCGACTCTAATAAATAAAAGAGGATAAAAATAAATAAATAATAAAAAGTACCGAACGTAACAAATTTCGAATAACAAAGTGTTAGACATTGAAAAAACAACTAAATATTAAGTTCATCGACCTCATTCTTCGACGAACGACTGATATAAATACAGCGGAGATAAAAAAATCTCTCGCCTACATCTGTATTCTTTACAATACACGCAAATATATTTTGATGTAGAAAGAATGTTAAACGAATTACGAATTCGTTTCCTCGATGCTTTCAGTTACACGATTTCTTTCGATATCTTCGTAAGAAAATAATTTTATGGGACATGTTGTTGTATAAATAAAATTGAAGTGTCTGTCTGAGATTTCAAACAAACTTGGTTTTTTCAAGTGCCGTGTGTTATTTTTTGGATACTAATACCTAAACAACCATTTATTAAACTCTTGTCTGTCATTGGAACGTCTATGAAACGGCTGGACCGATTTTGGTGCAACTTTCATTGAAAAATAGAGGAGTTTATAGGGTAGAACAAAGATTATCTTAATATACAAAGATCTTGTGTGCTTTGTCCGGTATAATCTCCGAGTCAACTGGACTGATTTTAGTGAAACTTCGCAGATATGTGAGTTCGTCCAGCTTAAAATATAGGCTCAATTTTATTTAAAAATATTTATATGATTCATTTTCAAGTTTCCAACAGCTAATTTGTTGGTAACAGTTCCGTAACAGTACTGTTACGGAAGTGGCTTAGCCGCAAAACAACAAATCAATAATATAAACATGACAAAATAAGCAATAAATATCAATATACTATACCATATATCCAAAAACGATTCCGCCAACCCTACATACTAGTACAACAAATTCCAGGCCATAGTACATAAGAACTCAAACTCGTCACACGAATTCTATTGCCTGCCTAGGCGCCTGCCGAAGTGCTAGGTCATTCCACCAGTCATTAGGGCTAACCAAGAGTACTCAGAGTACTCGAGGCCGAGTTACGAGCCAGTCTTGAGGCGAAAGTCGGCGTGCCTTGCGTAAGAAGTGAGAGGCGCCACTAGAGATGTGACGTACCTAACATGGCAAAAGTTGTCGATGGTCAGTTAAGTGTGAAGAGATAAACCTGTTATCACACTGAGAAATACACAATATCCACATTCACATTTTTTTTATAAAGTTAAGTAGTATAATTAATAAGTAAATAATCGTTAATTTTGATTTTTGTTATTATAACCATGTAAATTGCTGTTTGTTTGTTCATTAGATGTTTGTTATAACTGCGATTATTAAATGGAACATAGTATAACAGCAATTAAGGTCTTTAAAACCAATTAGAGTCCAGATCCATTGTAGATTAATATGTCCTTGAATGTCTATTTTATGGGTTAACGATATTTTCAGCGCCCATTCTATTAATCGCTGACCGTTTTGTCAATCAACCGACGGCTATATAAAATTAATGATTTCGTTGAGTTTTCTTAAATTTTCTAATGTGCCGCTGAACTTACATTTTGTTTAATTCCTGATAACCTTCTCCAGCCAATAATTAACACGATGCGATGGCGATGCGATGGCCAAGAGAAAAATACATATATTACATATACATAAATAATGGAAATTAATACCCGATGGTATCCAAGATTTAAAACATTTTACTTGTAGGTAAAACCGAATGTAATAGGCGAACAAAACGGAAACTTATCGATATCGTATCGTTGCAACAGACATCACTGAACTATCGATGTCGATAAATTTACCGGACAATCATCGCGGTTGTAGCCGCAGTACTATCCCTGCACACAGTTCTCGAAATCTCCTTACTGTTTCGATAACATTGCCAACAAACAAAAATATCTCACTACAGCTGAGTAGTTTACATGTGTTTGAAAACTGTTTCGTTGCGTGCGTGACGACGTAGTGACTGTGTTTTGAAGTGTAATCGTGCTGTTACTCCAGTCCAATGAAGCAGGTCAGTGTATGGCTAAATGTTAAGCCAATGGTTTATCTTCAGGTTTGAAAAGTGTGTTTGTCTGTTTGGCATGAAATTGAAGTGATATTAGATTTCTTGTCATATGTTCGTAACGGCAAATAATCTGTTATTAAATGGTACGGTATCTTTTAAACGTACACTGCTCGTACGTGTTTCTGCTGATGACTTCTGAAATAGATATAAATATAGAATATTATGCAAATGTTGTGGTAGTTACTATAGTAATTTGGACATCAAGAAGATCATCAGATAGCAATTATTAATTGTATAGATTTTTTTGAATTAGAATTAATTGTATAGCCGACAATTTTAGCAAGTAACAAACACGTATTTAATTCATTACGACTGGAGTTACATGTGTTATTCAAAGTAAATTAAATTTCCTAGGTAATGAGTTTATCAATTAGACATAAATTTACATAGTTCGGTCTTTATTGCGTGAATAATAACTATATCAGCACAACTTCATGCATCATGGTATGTTTGTCGTCAGTAGACCATGACTTTGGTTATATTTAGAGGTCGACGAATCGAAAAGAGATAAGTGTATAACATTTATTATCTACGCCAAAAGTATTACATATTAAGTAGTTTGCCAAGACGTGAGTTTACACTTTTACTATTGACTAGCTATTAGAATTCATGTTGTTTTCAATTCATCGAAATGTACCTTTAACCTGACGGAACTCTCTTTAGTTAAGTAGCAGAAATAACTGTGACGGTGCTGATATGGAGTCGCCAAGACTCACGAGTTCACAACGTTTTTCTATTGAGTAGTTATTAGAAACCGCGTAGAGTATACACTTCTACATACCGTGTCTTAAATAGGTGGGATTCTTTGTGGGAAATTGGCGAATACATAACTTTTCCACTATTGAGTAGAGTTAGACAAAGAGTGTGACAATACATTGTTTATTTTTCTCTACAAATTCTTTCTTTAAACTGTAGGTCCTTATTCTAAAAGTCCTTTCTATACGGTATATTTAAACCGATGGAGCCTTTTGTAGTTTGCCAATAGTGAATTTTATAATAAACACGGCAACCAAGAACAGTATAATCACACTGTCAAGGAAAAAAATATATAGATAGACAGATATAAAAACCGTAACCCCTGTTGGACACGAATGTCAGCCGACAGAATAGGAAATACTGGATCATGTTGTTTTATTGAACATTAACAGAATCCTGGTTAGTTCAGGCCAGTGTCGGACGCGCCCAACTCACCTTTAAACTAAGCTTAACGACTGCTATATTTACAACAATGAGAACCGTTTGCACTCTACCCGAAAGGAACTCATTTAGGTATCATAATTTTCATCAATTCATCAATCAATTTTGCTCATAAATAAATTCTTCGAAACCTTTGGGAGGTCCTTTCAATTGCAACACCGACAGGACCCGGGTCGCTAGTGCGATAATTATTTAAGTATGTCGCAAAACGATTTACTTCAAGGAGAACTGGCTAGTACTGGCGAGTAGATCTGTCTGTTAGCTTGAGTTATTTCTGGCTCATGGCATAGCAACAGTGGACTGTGGTTAATGGCACACCTTCGTGCCCGTACATACATACATGTCGATGATGACATTTTATTGTACAAACACGAGTAATAATTGAATACAATACTTATTGACAAACAACAGACTTTCAAGAAGTGTAATTTTGAATACACCACCAATTGTTCCATCAAATTATGTATTTGAATGAATGTGACATGTATGTAGTTCAGACAATACAAGCAATTTATTACATGATTGTTATTGCATGTAACAGACAAGAAACCTGCATCACCTATAGATCTTCCAGTTAAAGAATGCACGCCTCTCCACTAAACAAAATTATTTTAATGTCTAAAAGCATATATTTATTACAACTCTTTATATTATATATGTGTAGGTTACATTTCTTTAAACTCAGACTCGTCCGAGCAGGCGATCTGTCATGTTCAGAAATGTACGATCGTATATGCACGAGCGCATATGCGCGAATGGTATGGCACTGGTTTAGTGTAGTGTAGTGTGTGTAAAACTAGTGTAGTCACAATAGTTCAAGGCGAATATGCGATAGAGATCCATAAATCCATGGATGCTCCATGTAAGATCGGGAATTAATGCTTTTTAATATGTAATAGGAGAACTAGATTAGAATACACTTTCATTTTGTTACTGTTCCATTATATGTAACTAGGGTTGTGTTACATAATTTAGACAACAGAAATAGGCACTTCCTATCGACATAAAGAAAATTAATTAGTTTTCCAGACATTTGTGTCAAGAAAATTTTAATAGAAAAATACTAAATAGATACAAGTCGAATTGATTTTTTTCGGTTATCAGCATGAAAAAAGACAATTTATTTCATTCAAATTACAAGTTTTTTGCAATTTAACGTTTTAAAATGTAGGTCAATTTTGGTTAACAATGCAATAAACTTACGGCACACTACGCACGGAATTCAATTGAATATTTATATATATTAAAGTCGTTGTAAGTCGTTGCAGTCTGTACGTATGTCTCTATGCAATGAAAAATATTCTATAGACTATGTTCATCAGGGATAATGTAGGATTCTAATGGTAAACGAAATTTTCAAATCGGGCCAGTAGTTTTGGAGCCTATTCAATGGAATGCAAACAAACAATCAAACCTTTCCTCTTCATAATATTAGTATAGATTTCTTCAGAGTTATATTTAGCACATTAGCAGTCATAGAAATATTTAATAGAACGGCATTAACACATGTTTTATATCGAGATCTATGTAACCAGTATTCTCCCACCATTCTGTCCATCTGTTTAAGTCGTAATCGTTATGTATAAACAATTGTAATACTTAATAGTTGCACAGAAAAGCACATTGTTGATATTTTTAACGTATAATTAACGCTTTCACGCTCATAGTCCCACACTAAGATTCCCTGTGACATATTCAGAGGGACAATATCTTGGGGTTCCTGTGAACCACAGAGCACACATGTCACCGAGGAGATATTAATAGGTGAAAATCTCACATAACCCACATCGCTCCAAGGTTTATTCCCGTGTAAAAAAATGATTCCCTGTGACGTGGTGCGGTAGACGACACGCGAAGTCACCAACACTAACACCGAGACTGTGAACAGAAATTTAAACTCATCATCCAAATTTCAGCCTCGCTGGGAGTCGAACCCAGGCCTCTTCGAATGTCGGGTTGTCAATTTATATGTAATAGGAGAACTAGGTAGGTATTTAAAATGTTATTAAATGTGTTAGATGTGTTTTGCTGCCATTTCACCCACCAAGGACTAAGTGATGCGATCGATGGGATGAATATTATATGTATCTTAGGCCTGATTATATATGACACGCCTGTTCCGCCTGGGTACATTGCCTTTTTATTTACTTTTCATTTCCATATCACCAAAAATAAAGTATTTTAACTTTTAATAAGGCATTCGTAAACTCCAAACTATGAAAACTCTGTCATTATTCAGTCAATTGTGGGTAGCCTTATCAATCGTCCTTGAGTAATAACTACACAGAAGTAAAAAATCGGTTTTGGAACACCGCAAATTAAGCAAGGGCGAGGTCACCAACTGAGAAAGTAGATTTATTTATTGTAATTACGTAATAAGTTTTTCATTGCCTCGCTTAAATGTATTTTGATAATTCTTTATTGGTCAACAGTAACTATCGATACACTATTCACGTGAACCCACTCCTAACACAGGCCTCTGAAATTGGCTGGAAGTGTTGACAAAACTATTATTATTTTGATACCGCTTTGGTGGTAGAACATTTAGTCGATTCTGTAAGCTACCTATTTCAGCATAATAGAATTGCTCTTGTGCCGTGTTACTTATCACTTACCATCACATCATCATCGGACTGCTGCTCGTTTGCTATCTCTATGTTAAAAAAATTAATAAGCAGTCATGAGGGCTGCCAACAGAAGTAAAATCTTACAACTGTATTTCAAACTGATTGCAATGTTGAATTGTTGTATAATTATAAATAAATTATATAGATATTTTTCTTAACAACTTTTTATTTATATTAATTTATTATCCTTATGTTTATATTAAAAAATATTTATTTTTTAATATTTCAAATAATTGATGGCGTAATTGTACTGCACATTTATCTGCCAATCAAACAAAATTTAACTTTATTTGTATAGACACAAGTATTAATTTACAATACAACGCAACACACGTGGTGTTCTTCACTGGTGACCAACCCGCGTGTTTTTCTTTTATAGCCAAACGTCGCTATAAAAGTTTTCACTTCAACTATCACTCCTAAGAGTAAATATACAATAATGTATAGAACGTAATTAACCCTCTTGTCCAGTTAACATCAGTCTACATTGGCGAGTGGCGACCTACATCTGGTATAGCAATTAACTGTTCGGATTAGACGTTTGCTAAGAGTAAATGCAACGTATTCAGTACAATTTTGAAGGAAAACGGGAAATTCACTTGTCAGTCTCGTTGAATTGAAATATGGCTTCGAATTCGTTATAAACGTAGGGACACGCCTACTTATAAATGTAATAGCCGTATTTATTACGGGTTTTCTATTGTATACGATTTACAAAGTTCAAGAGAAACCACTTGACTTGGAGGGGACGGAAACGACCTTTTGCGGTTCTACTCTGGTGGGACACATTTATAAGAGCAGTTTTAGGACTGCTGCTCTGGTTTGAGAGACGTTTAACCAAGGCGCCCATCTCCGTCCGATCCCTCCGTATTGCTCCTCCCAACAGTCGACAGATGTAACAGCGTATTGACGACCTTAGAAAGAACTCTCATCTTCTAGGGCTTCTATGTAATTAACATACACACATGAACCATAACCACCATCAGAAGGACTGCATGTTTGTCTGCAAGTCAATATCATAACAACATTTCAAGCGTGATCGGAAATAGATGAATGAAACAGATCAACTCCTGATCAGGCGAGATCTCGTCAGGTGGTGCTTTACTGTTTCCACCGAAAATGGTCTACACACGCCACGTGCCCGGGTCGGTCTGTAAGCATGCAATCAATAAATAAATAAAGGCACATTTACATAATGCAAGTCATTTGCCTGTTGCATACAATAATTATTCGTCTGACTTGCTAGTAGAACAAAAACTTTTTTGTTTTATATCCGCGTGTATGTAATTTATGAAAGTCCATTATTGCTCCAAACGATTGTAAAAGTTGCCCATGTAACAAGAAATGGGTTCGTAAACCAGGCATTACATACAGACACGCCTACAGACTCATTCTCGTCTTCTAAATAAACAGATGCGTGAGAACTCATGACCCTGAACGGCGGTCATGAGACGCTCGCATTGACTGAGCTAATTTTAGAAGCATATCTTCCGCTACAGCTGGCCAGAACGCTAGATGTTCCGGGATATGAATTAGGTAGGAAACATCCATAAGAAACGAACATCGACGATGTAGTGATATGTGCTGAGTTCCCCTAAACGCTCACAACGCTAAAAGGGGCCCAAATCGGTCTTCCTAGGCATTCCACAATACGGCCAGTCGTTGTTGTCGCGACGGTGTATTTACAACGACTCATCTAAAAAGATAGGTCGTGTAAACACAGCGAATTAAAATAATAAAATAAGTGAAGCTTACAACAATACATCAGTGAAACCGCATTCAAATCGGATCAGCCGTTTCTGAGATTGTCGTTCACCAGCGTACAGACAAACTAAACATTATTATAATCTTACAAGTGAAAAGTGAAAGTGTTTTTGGCACAGTTTCATACTGCATAACCTTGATTTTACACAGATAACGTATTGTCACTGCTGTAGGTTAAATACACTGAGAACAAAACTATGTATGACGCAGAAAACACTTTATTGTCACGCGAATGAGTAAAATTAGAACGAAACATTAATATACAATCAAATGGATTTCGCTTTTCATTGACAACCATGCATGCATAGTGTTCTTGCTGTGTTCCGGTTAGAAGGGTATGGTCAGGGAGACACACTTAACCGAGGCGTTCCAAGTTAGTCCTCAGGGGTAGCAACGCATTCGTGGTCGACCTAAGACAGAGGTTCGATCCTCTCTGGGGTTGATTACTGATATCCATGGACGGCAGTCACCATTTCTCATCAGATAGACTGCATTCTCGTATGCTACTTCAATGTTATAAATATAATATAATGATAATTTATCGTACAAATATATAAATAAACGTGAAAATGATTTTATACGCCGAAATAGTTATTCACGATTGACGTCTAACAATACAAAAAACAAGATTTCTAATAAATGCAAAAGTTTTTGCTTGTCGCTCGAACAATAGACAAGACGACAAATATGTTAAAGATCTTCCAGTCTAAAAATGCACGCCCCTCCACTAAAGAAAATTATTTTAATGTGTGAAAGCGTATATTTATTACGACTATTGTACACTACTATATGTGTAGGCAATTTTTCTTCAAACTCAGTCTTGTCCGTGCAGTCCTTGGTCAGTTAATAGGGCGACCTGTCACTGTCACTGTGAATGCACGAATTGTATGACTTGTCAACTTACATATGCAATGGTTGGTCAAAAAAACTGGCAGTTTGCGTCATTTGTACTTTTTACCGAAATATGACTGGCTTATAAAATGTTGCATGTGGGTAAAGACTTTGGAGGACTTTTTGGAGTTTTGGAGACTTTGGAAATGCACACCATTTGTGTGTGCATTTGCGCATACGTGTACTCGTATATGCGTGTGTACGTCCCCGTTTATGTGCGTTTCATAAGTATAAACAAGTGTTTGATATTTAAATAGTTAAATTCAAATGCACATTATAATATCATTACTGTTGTAATAATGTCTTCTAAATAAATTTATAAGCTTGAGCCTCGTTATGCTCCATGTTCCCAGTTCCTGGGACCCAGTTCCTGGGACCCAAGGGAGACCCGTGTCCAGGAGTAATGAGAGTTGTAACAAAGATACTAAATAACCCGAATGTTAATGTTATGATTTTAGTACTAAATTCGCTAAACATACAAATGTCTAATGGAATGAGTCCTTTGACAATATAAACGACATGAAAATCTTTTGCCTACATAAAGGTAGGCGAAGACACAGAATAGACAAACGGACGATAATATTATATTATTTAATTAATTATATTTTTAGGAACCAAGAGTGAAGAATATTAAAATAAAGAACAAACAAACGCTTCGTATTAAATTATGCTAACACTGATCACACTTTAATTAGTATTTTAGTAATTAGAATTATCAACCGAGTAACATAACGAGCACAGAGAACCTATCCGTTCGAGCGCTGACCGGCCCATGCGCCTGCCAATTTACAGATGATTCGCCCGCGGTTTACTAGCGCCGACTTGGCTCCCTTCTGCTGCTCAGGGGTCTACGGGTCTCGAGGTTTCCCTCCTTACCCGGGCAATTCTCGATGGGTCAACGGCCCACGGTGCTGTGTTCCCAGCCTAGTGCTTGGGGGTGTGTGGATGTCGAGTGTAGGGTGTGCAGTGTCGCATACTCAAACTCATACGAATAATTTATTTTCTTTTTTACATATATATATTTGCCAAGAAGTCTTAACGGCGTGATTTAGACATTATGAACAACGCCATCTAGATTACTAGAATATGAATATAAATTTGAATTTAAATAAATCATTACAAATTTAGAACATGAAATTTTTGCTTTTAAACATTATTCATAAATCTGAAGTATCAATATAATAGTCTTATATCTAGAATATATCTATGATCTTAAGGATCGAACAGACTGCGAGGTTTAGATGCTAATCTGTATTAATATTGCAAACCGCTGAATCTATACATGACCGAATAAGGAAAAATATACATAGTTGTAATATGCGTGCGTGCACGAGTAAAATTCGTTCGAAAACGCGTTCAAAGCGAGCAGGACCTAAGACTATTTACACTTACTTTCCCACATTTGGTAGCAGTGCTGGCCAATTGTTGGTGTCGTCTCGCCACCACACAGGATATCCTAGCGTAGACGTAGACCATCACTATCATCGGCAGGAAGAAGGACCCCATCGCGGAGAAGACCACGTAGCCGGGGTTCTGGTTGTATCTGCAGATTCCACCTTGGTTGTGGTCCGGTTCGTACCTATGGTAAAATTATCTTTGAGAATATTTTCTCTATGCACATAATAGGGGAAGTTATTGGGATCAAGTTCTATGTATTGTTGATAAGCAAATATTATAATAATTTTTTGAATTTCATGATTTTTTGATCCCTGTCCCGTCCTTGTCACACTTTCAGACCTTAGTGTATTTCACAGTTTCCCTAGTGTGACGTCACATATTTTTATAATAAAACATTATTTCGTTAAAAAAACCCGTTTAGTTCGTGTTGTTATTATAGCATTTTTTTTAGCAGTTATTATAGTATTTTTTTATTTTTTTACGTACAATTTATTCTGGATCACGGTATATAAACCCCCGACACTATTTCGAGACTAGATCGGTAAATAGAAAGTAGACATTTCCAAACCTTAATTCTAATAATAATTGGAAGCTCTGAAAATCACTTGAAATATCGATTCCGACCGAATAAGTGGTATTTTAAAACCGATTGAGTGTTACAAGTATGTGCCAACAAATAGTCGACCTCAGACCCAAGTTTTATTTGGGAATCTAATAAATATGTTTTATTTATGTGTCATTTTGATAAATACTTATTTAATACAAAGGAAACAGAAACGAAAAACCTTATTTGAATGTTAACCTGTATTTTTTATGGTTGGTCAATCATTCGACTTATTTGACATTCGAATATACTGACCACTAATGACGGCCATTTTATTGTAAACAAGATTAGATTAATTTACTGTAATAGCAATGTTTCATACATTAGTATATATCAGCGAGTCCGCTGCATTTTAAATAATATTTGCAATAGTCGTAGGAAGTTTTTTTTAAGTAAGAAGATAGCTATTATGGGTTCATATCTGTTGGGGTCCGTCCTTTTCAACGGGATAGTGTCCGGTCATTCAAAAACTATCTCATATTAGTTAAGCTGCAATGAAAATGAAAAAAAAGCCACCACTTTAATGAACTTTCACATATTCTTCTCTAAGTTAATTCATTATGCGCACAACTTTCAAACACAACTCGAGAATATTTTTGTAAATACATTTTATAGCATTAAGTAGAGCTCTTTAAGTTGCTTCGTTAGTTTAAACTACACGAACTTAAACTTATTCAGTGATTTGAATAATTCAATAAAACTTTGTTCTATGAAAACTTGTATATGAAAATTGGTGTTTTAAATAAATACTTGAGGTCGCCACAGACGCTTCTCAAGTACAATCAAAACGGGGCCACGACTTTTATAACAAGCGGAGAATAAGCATGTATTTTAACATAATTTCTTTTAATCTTGAACAATGTAACATTATAATTTTTAAATATGTTATAAGTAAGTAGTTTCGAAGGTGGTAGAACCTTTTACATTGCGATTCCGGAGTCACCACCGCCACACCTATTTCTGCCTGCCTGCAGTGATCTCGCAGATGTTTTCTGGTTTGAAGGGTGTCAGGGAGACATACTTAACCG
>DWNJ01001409.1:0-12122 GCA_018250275.1 Udranomia eurus
GGTTGACTGCGACATGTTCTGAGACAGGTACTATGGTGACCATGCTCGTATTGGTTTGGTGTGGGATTGGTATTATTTTGTATAATTGAAAAACGTCTCTGCTTATAAGAGGGAAGGTGACCTCAATTATGATGTATTTTTGGGTAGCTCGGGCTTTAACATTTAATAATTTATAAATGTACTGGATGTCTGATTCTATGTTTTTGATTGGCAATGTGAGATCGTTAGGCATTTTGGCGTATATGGTATGCAGTTCCTTTTTTAGCTGGATTGGTGTTAACAAATGCATGCTTATTTGACCATGGTATATGTCGGTAATGGTGTCCAGTAGCGTGTCTTGGAGTCTCTTTATACTTTGGAGCAATGTATTGGCAGCCATTGCAGCCAATGTAAATTCTTGTATGTACGACATATTCTGAATGCCTCGCTGCAGGGTGCTCGTGTTATCTTCCAAGTCTCTTAGTCTTTTGTTTATGATCTTGTGCTGTTTATCCACCGTGGTCTCCATTTTCTTCATCAAGTTGAACTCCGCTTCAATAACCGATGTTTGGTTTTTCCATAAACTCGACAAATGTTGCTCGTTGTGACGTATGGTGTCTATGTCCTTCGCGTATTGCTCTGCGAAGCGTGAGTCTAACACTCCGAACAAGTCATTTGCGAGATATCCGATACCGTTTATAATTCCCCGGCGCCTGCGGTGTCTAGCGTGGACGTCAAACTGCTGGGTAAGCAAGAGTTCATTGTAGTATTGGAGTTCCTGGTAATCGTGCCGGGCTTGTTGTATGATCATATTGCAATGAGATTGTTTTTCTATTATGTTACACGTTTTTTCTAAATATAGCGACAACTTATTGTATGCCTCTATACCGCCCCAATATGGTTCCAAATCGTAATATACAACTAGAGCCCATTTATCTCTGATTAGCTGTATTTTGGATATTGGATCAAAGTACAAGGTTTGGTTTTTTGATAATTCCTTGACTTCGTGGGATGCGTTGGTAGGCAAAAACAACATCATAAAACAATATAACAATGTAGCAACTGACATTTTTGACCTTCTTCTCCCTCTTTTTTCTTCTGGTTCTCTGGTGCTTGTTTTATCATCATTGGTTCTGGTATAAATGGTTGTATTTTCTGGTTCATTTGGTGTTTGTTTCTGTTTTTGGTCTTCTCTTTCTTGGTTATTTTTAATTGGTAACACAGATAACTTAACAATAGGTCTTTGTAAAATTCCGTTCTTGGTTTTCAGGGTTACGGCTCTGACGAGGCTATCATTGCCAGGGTGAGTGGCGATTACACGTCCCATAGCCCAATTCCCTGCTGGTAAATTGTCGTCTTGTATAACGACGAGATCGCCTATTGATATATTACTTCGCGCTTGCATCCATTTGTTCCGCGACGACAGTAGAGTCAAGTATTCAGCCTTCCATCTCTTCCACAAATCCTGGAATAGCTTGTTCGTCAAGTGCCACCTGGTTCTAGCATCTTGTTCCGTTTCTATCACTGTCAAACCCGGTCTTCCCGATAAAAAGTGGGCTGGAGTGAGTAAGTTGAGATCTTCGGGGTCTTCGGATAACGCGCAGAGAGGGCGGGAGTTGAGGCTCGCCTCTAATTTTGCTAGTAGAGTGCTGTATTCCTCATAGATTAATTTTTGGTGTCCTATGACTCGTTTCAGATGGTGTTTCATACTTCGTACAGCTCTCTCCCACAATCCGCCTGCACTCTGCCAACTTGGAATATTGAAGTGCCATTCAATGCCCATCTCTGTAATCTCCCTTATGAAACTATTGCTGAATACTTGTTGAAGCTGGTTGTACTCCTCTTGTAGCATTCTGTTCGCTCCCACAAAATTGGTGCCGTTGTCACTATAAACGTGGCGAGGGGCTCCTCTTCGCGCTGCCATTCTGCTCAGAGCTGCCAGGAATGCTGAACTGCTTAGGTCTGATGCCAGTTCTAAATGCACTGCCTTTGTAACCATGCACACGAATATCGCTATATAGCCTTTGGTAGTCTTAATTCCACGTCCCTTATTGGCTTTTACTTCCACGAAACCTGTGTAGTCAACGCCGCAATGGTAAAATGCGTCTTCAGGATTCACTCGGCACGCAGGTAAATCACCCATCAGCTGGTACTGCTTCACGGGATCATGCTTCTTGCATGTGACACATTGCCTGGTAATCTTTTTCGTGGCCATGTATCCGTTTATCACCCAATATTGCTGCCGAAGATTCGCCAACGTTAGGCGCGCTCCACCGTGGAAGGTGAGTTCATGAGCTTGATTTATTAATAAAGTAGTCAATCGATGGTCATGTGGTATAATTATAGGATGCTTCATCTCCTCAGATATTCGGGCATTCTGCAGTCTCCCACCTACACGTAATAATCCATTCGGGTCTAAAATCGGATTCAAGTTTAAAATCTTACTTTTACCGTGCACCTTTCCATATTTGTTTAAGTAAGGTAGGTCATGTATAAACACCTGTTGTTGTACGCTTTTAATTATCAGCGTTTTCGCGTGACGGAGTTCAGGTAACATGAGATAAGACCGATGCGCTTGTTTTCTGTAGGTAGGTAAACGTAGTATCCATGCAAAAATACGTAATATTTTCGTAAACGAATTAAATTTGTCGAGTAAATGGTTTATAATTTTGGTAATGGTATCTTCTTCTGACTTGATAATCGCTGCGTATGCTTGTCCTAATCTCGACGCCTTCAATTCTAAATTGGTTTCGTAAATGGTCTGGTGAGTCTGGTCCTTAGATTGGTTGTTGTATGATGGCAACCAGTGCGGGCCTTGCCACCATAAATAATGGTTTTTAAGTTGGTGAATTTGTAACCCGCGACTAGCGCAATCCGCTGGGTTTTCTGTGGTCTTCACGTATTCCCATTGTTTAGCTGGTACTATTTTTGGATTGGCCTTAACGCGGTTTGAAACGAATGGTTTCCATCTAGCCGGATCTCCCTGTATCCAGCCTAACACTGCTGTAGAGTCAGCCCAGCAATGTACTCGTAAATCGTAAGCTGTCAAACAATTTTGAACTTTTAGCATCAGATGAGTTAAGAGTTGAGCGCCCATTAATTCTAATCTAGGTATTGATATAGTCTTGGAAAGGGGGCCCAATCTTGCCTTGGCTGCTACTAAGGTAATGTTTGGTTGGTTGTTCTTAATAGTTCTACAATAGATAACGCATGCATATGCTTTGTTTGAAGCATCGCAGAATCCATGTAACTCTACTGTTTGGTTTTCTTCGGTGTTCAGCCACCTGCTAACTTCCATGGTTTTTATGTGTCTTAATTCTGTTCTTATGATATTCCATTCGCTATTTATATCTGCTGGTAACTTATCATCCCAGTCTAATTTTGACATCCAAACTTTTTGAAATAGTATTTTCATGGTAGTACTGATAGGGGTTAGCCACCCTAGGGGGTCAAAAAGTTTGGAAATATCGGAGAGCAGCGTTCTTTTTGTATACACCGTTGTTTGACGCGACTCTATTTTTGATTGGAATATGAAGTTGTCGCTTTGAGGGTTCCAACCGAGTCCCAAAGTTTTAGTTGAGTCGGGCTGCTTAAATTCATAATTTGGTTGGTCGCGCTGGTTGACTTTGAGGTCGTTTAAAAGCTCGGAGGTGTTTGACGTCCACTTTCTTAGATTAAATCCTGCCGTTTGCAACACTTTGATGAGGTCCGATTTCAATTTATTCGCCTTATTAAATGAATGACTTCCGCCACAAAAATCATCCATGTAAAAGCTTTCTTCCAATTCCTTCGCAGCCTCCGGAAAATTGTCTCGTTCATCCGCTGCCAGTTGCTTCAAACACATCATTGCTAACCATCCTGCTGGTTTGGTTCCGTAAGTCACTGTTGTTAGCTGAAACGATTGAACCCTTTTATTCTGCGAATCTCTCCAAAGTATTTTTTGGTAAGCTTGATCTTCTCTGTGCATCACGATTTGCCGGTACATTTTTTCAATATCGGCGGTAAAAACGTATCGGTATTGTCTCCACTTCAAAATAAGGTTTTGGAGGTCCTGTTGTAGGTTTGGCCCTCGGTACAATACGTCGTTCAAGCTATAGCCAGATGATGATTTGGCGGATGCGTTGAATACCACTCTCAGTTTAGTTGTTGTAGATTCTTCCCGAGTGACAGCATGGTGAGGTAGGTAGCACTCAGGTAGCTGGTTATTGGTTGATGGTATCATATGGTTTAAGGAGTAGTATTCATTCATAAATGTCTTATAGTCTGCACACAGTTCGTTGTTTTTCGACAACTTTTTCTCTAAGTTGTGAAATTGCGCGATCGCCTGTGGTTTCGTAGCACCTAATTTTTCTTTAAATTCTGGTTTGAATGGTAGTCGGACTTGATATCTTCCATCTTCAAGTCTTCTTGTAGTTTTTGTGAAATATTGCAAACATTCCTGGTCGTCGCATGACATGGCTTCCTGCTGGTTAATGTCTTCGTTCTCCCAAAACCGTAATAAGTCGTCGGTGTTATGGAGAACCACATTGCAGTAGTATGGTTTCATTGTGCCACAGAGCAGCCACCCCAACTGCGTCTTCTGCGCTATTGGTTGGTCTTCCTTATCTCCCCTCAGAATGCCCGCTAACATGATTTTACTGTAGACTTCGGCACCCAGAAGCATGTCTACTGGTCGGCTCTTATAAAATTCGGGATCTGCTAAATTAATACTATGAATGTGAGACCACGATGGTTTGGTATATGTCCTATTAGGCAGACCCTTAATTAAATTGTTCATAATAATCATGTTTGTGTTTAATGTAAAGTCGCTGTGTATAGAACGTAGCTCTACATTAATCATTCCTTTCGAATGGTTTTCTCTTTCTCCAACGCCGAGAATTTTACCTTTGCATTGGGACCTCTTCAATCGTAAAACTTGCGCTGCACGTTCGTTGATTAGAGAGACCTGAGAACCCTGGTCAACTAAGGCTCGCATGATGTGTGTAGCCCCATCCGACCCCGTGACTTTAATTAAAGCGGTAGCCAAGAGTATCTCTGACACATCTTCATACGATACATATGATGATCTCGAAAATCGTTCGCTGGTTGGCGCCTTGTTGCTAGACTTGAAACTGGGTTTGGAGGGCAGAGTAGGGCATTGCCTCACCAATGACTCGTGTAACAGAGTGTTATGATTACCTAAGCACTTGCGACATCGCTTATTTGAAAAACATTTTACATTATTATGGTTACTAAGGCAATTTGTGCAATATTTTAAATCCCTTACTAGACGTAATCGCTGTTCGTGCGTCATTTGTAGAAACTGCATGCACTGCCATAACCCGTGGTCATCGTTGCATATGCCACAGGTTAACGACCGCGACACATGTAGTGAATTCATTTCACTTTTCTGGACACCTGTATTGTTTTTATTGTGCGGCCTGTTATAATTGTTATTCCTCTGAAAACTTCCTTTATGATTTTGGTAATGGTTGTGGTATGGTTGCGGCAGCGAGGTCCTTTGGTTTTGGTTTGTAGCTTTTCTACGGGAAGCTTCCAGAGTGGTAAATTTCGTTTCTAAGAAGTCCAGGAACTCCTGTAAGATGGGTAGCTCTCTGGGGTTCTTTATCGCCTGTACATACTCTGCGTACGACGTATTATCTAGCTTTTGAGCTAGTAAGTGCACAAGGAGCGGATCCCACGTTGTTATATCCACGCCTAAATTCTGGATAGCATTTAGACACTCCTTGGTTATATCGTGGAGATTTTTTATCATGCCTACTGACTGCTGTGGCATGTTTGGTACCCCAAGTAAGGTATTTATGTGGGACGTGAAAATAAGTTTTTTATTTCCATATCTATGGTTCAATATGTCCCAGCATACCTCATAATTGTCCGAGCTAATTTGCAGATGGTGAATTAATCGCTCGGCCTCTCCTGTCACCTTACCCTTTAAAAATTGCATTTTTTGGGCGTTGGACATAGATGGATTGTTGTGTATGGTTTCAGTAAAAAGATCTTTGAATGAAACCCATGCATGGTAGTTTCCCTCGAATACGGGAATGTCCAACTGTGGGGTAGATTTCTCCTGATGTGCTACGGACCACATTTTGGTGTTGATGGTTCTCTTCAGTTGCGTGTAGATTTCTTCGTGCCTGTTGAAATCTTGTTGGTACCGCCAGTCTTCGCCGCCGTTTTCACCCTCAATCTGCCAATGTAGACTGTCGATGACATTCCAACGTGACTCAAGAGACCTTAATGCGTCTTGGAATTCCCACTTTTTGTCGATCTGGTTGATGTTTACCCCTGTGACGGTTCTCATGAAGGCCCTTAAATTGATAGTTTGTCTCTTCAACATGTCGTCTAACTTGCTGTTGCCTCCTGCCGAAGGTAGAAGTTTGCTGGGACGCTGGGGTGTTGTTGAACGAGACGGACCTGCTTGTTGGGGAGCCTCCACATCTGGTATGGGGTTGGTGCGTGATGTGCCTACCTTCTTTTCCAGCTGCACGATGGTATGACTAATCACTTCTTTTGTGGTTAAATACACATCCTGAGCCGTTTCAAAGCATTGCTTTTTGAAGTACACATGGTCAAATTCAGCATGTTCGCATAATTTTCTATGGTTGGTTTGGTAATCCCGCCAATACGATTCTAAAAGGTCTACTTTTCGCTTACAATAATCGAAAGTTTTCCTATCAGCTCCGTCTTTTCTAAAATTTGTTAACAACTTGTTCATGGACTCATAAATTTCTGTCTGGTTGATGAAAAGGTTGTCCATGTTGGTAATCTTGGTAATCTTGTGTTAATAAAAAGTTAAAAAAAATGGTTTGGTCTGACCTTATGTTCGCCTTACGATCTCTTGCCTCGATTGCTGCTCTGCACTGGTTCTGCTGCCTTCTTCTACTGGTTTCACTGCAGACTTCTACTTCTTCACTGGTTAGTCAACTCGAGAGTAGGGGGATGTACAAGCCTAGGCCACTGGTAAAGTTTTTTGCTCGAAGGACCATGTAAAAAGGGAGGGTTATATTTTACCGCTATCCTTTTATAGTATTGGTAATAAAATGCCGAATTTGACTGGTAAGATGTATTGTACTAAAATTGTGATGTCTATCACGTTGCAATTCGCACAAACGCTGAGCTGTTCGGTGTAACTCCGAACAATTGCATTTATTTTTTGAGAATGAATATTGAGAAATATTTTTATACATTGTAAGGAAACTCTCGAGAATACACGTGTTATAAATGTGGTAGTGAATTCATTACCTCTTAATTACTCCAAAGCGAAATATAGTAAGGGGGGTTTCAAAGAGACGAAAATGAGAGCTGTGGTGCTTTCTTTTCGCGAGGCGAAGGGGAATCGCCGAAAAAAAAACACAAAAACCCTTTTAAAATTAATTGAGTTTTCTTGCGGCTACATCGACCGCTACAATAAATTAATTAACGCTCCAAGGAATCCTTAAAATTTGTCGAGGATCAAAAGTTGGCTGGCGGTCGGGCGGGGTGGCAGGGGGTAGGAGATAATACTTCGATTTTCCATTAACTTATATTAGCGATGGGAGAGGCCTCCGCCGCGCCCCGCGGTTCGAGCCATAGCTCCCGATGTAATATATTCCCTTTATTAACTAACAGCCAAACACGCGATCTTTGAACAATCAATTTCCATAGCCGATACGCCGCTATTTATTTACAGACCCACAAAGTTTTTATTGAATTACAATCTGAGAAAAAATCGTCGTACCGATCTAATTAATTCTTATATAGGTAGGTAGTACCACTTTGAAAGATTTTGTTTGTCGCTTACGACTGTCAAAGAATAATAGAAGAATTGAACATTATATTAACTCAGATCAGTTCGTTAATAGCATAGTGCCATCACTAAAATTTATTTGTACCCCCAACAGGTTCGAATTTAAACTTTAACCTTTTATTAACATTTTTAATAAATGATCTCAACGTTTATGACATTGACGACCCGTATGACAGCGCAATGGTCATGCGGTCAGCCGGACAGCCGTTCGATGGGTCCTGTGTTCGATTCCCATCAAGACAAACATTTGGATGATGAGTTTAAATTTCTGCTCTCAGTCTGGGTGTTAGTATTGTAGACTTTGTGTGTAGTCCATGGCATTCTGCTATGCTATTCTGATGTATAAGCTAAATTACTGTAAAGTTGCATTTAAATCCATTTAGTTTTTGCGTGAAAGTGTAACAAACACCCTTACAGACATTCGCATTTATAATATTAGTAGGGTAGGACAGGTATGACAACTGAGATGTGAGCAAGCGGGCGAAGTACACCGGGTATCGCTTTAGATGCATCAAAGCTGCCTTATTTAATCAAGACTACTCGGCTTACTTTTACGGTAGCGATAGTATCGTACGCACGGATAAGTTGCAATTTAATGTGCAAACTGCAAATTGTGAACGTTTTACCCGTGGTGCATTACAAAAAATGATCTTGACAACGCAGTAATACATTGGGAACTTTTTACTGAAAGTGTGTCCATAAATACGTGTCATGTTTATGGACACGGCTTTTAAAAGAGAGTTCTTAACTTTTTACTGAAAATTCTGAGTTTAGTCCGTGTCTGGCGGTATAGTTATAATAATTGGACTTAAAATATATCTTGACAAAGTTGACATTCTTCATAAATTTTATGAATAAGACTAAGGGCGTAGCAAATAAAAGTTTTCAATTAAAAAAAAATGTTTTATTCTTTAGATAGGGAATAGACAATTAGGAAACTAGACTAAATATTATTAGGAACATTTTTTTTTTATCTTTTTTTATATTTAGTATTAGAACGAAGTGCTACAAGGGAGTCCCTAATCCCTAAAGGCAGTCCCCGCCAGTCGTCCCAGGTTGATGGTGAGCATATGTGTTCTTTAAACTTTAGGCACGGCATAACTCAAAATACCAAACAACAATCCACATCCCAAGGGTCACTAGACAAGCTCGTTATAGCCAAATTTCGTGAAGCGCTTTAAATGTCAAAACACAAGCATGTGACGTCATTATCGGTACCGCACATGAGTCATAACGCTGAAAGCTTTGCATATTAGCGAGCTTTCGCCGCATTATCTAGGCATCTGGGCGAAGACAATGGCCCGCGCATGCGTAATGCGTTATCTCCTATCTACGTCTTGCCACACCGATCTCCTAATGAGAACCGTTCCAATTCTCCAGTTATGTGCTAATTGAACGAACTTTCAAGTAAAAACGGAAATTTTGTACGTACACTAATTGTGCTTAATTGAATCGGTTAGCGGTTGGGAGATTCAAGTTTGTAACGCGTGTTTGTTCTTTACAGGTGTACGGAATATAGCGCTGCTTCCCAAAGGATGAAGAGTAAACAACGGAGCTGGGATAGCTTTTTTGGCCCGCACGTTCTACAACCGACAGGTTGGTAACATATATTAACTTTATCGTCGAACTTACAGCACTCGAAGCAAATACAGCTATCGTGGCTCAGTTAACGAATATCGGAGTAATGGTCAACTATAAAATTTAAAACGATGCACCAGAAGAATCCGCATCTAACAAGACTGTCATGTCAGCGAGGAATTGCTCTTGCTGCACGTGGAATATAGTATTGTTATTGCCATATTGGCGTGTTTTTTAGTTAAGTTCAAAACTACTGACAATCGGTTTACTAATAAACTTTTTAGTCGGATAAAAAGGTTGGTTGGTCTCTTTTGTCGCAAACATACTCAGGTCAACAAAACAATTATTTAGAGAGCATATCAATTTCAAGGAATGATTTTTCTATTATTTTCGTTTGAAAATCATACAAATGACAATTTCTCAATTTAGATCATATTACGCCCACATATCAATTTTACACAATCCGATGCCTATTATAAGTTTGGCTTAATGTCTGTTATAAGTTTCGTGTAACTTTGATTTACCTCGCGCTTTCAGACTAGGGACCATTGTCCCTCACGGGCCTACGCGAAGACGGTTACAAAAGTCATTGTACTCGTAATTAAATCACGACATCTATGATGTGATTAATGGAACTGATATTATAACATTAGCACGTAGTCGCCGTACGGTAGTTCGTATCTGATCAAGCGTATTGTTCAGGAATAGGTATCACGTACAATCGGGCCCGCTCCGCTCGGCTCAGCCGAGCTCAGACCGTTCGCTGCTCACTCATTTGCACGTTGTCATATAACAATTACACCCACGTTGTTCCACGTATAATTTCACGATTAACCGTCCCGCCTTTCGAAATACATCTACCCGTCTACCACGATAAATAACCGACAAATTACTTCGTTGGCGCGAAATGTACCTACACGTGCGACGGTGACATTTGCATGCCTGAGAAATGTTTACAGGTCGTTGGAACTACAACATGTAGGAAGAGAAGTACGACTCGAGACATTTGATCCAATGGAACATTACAATAACATCTCGCGAAGGCAACCCGAAAATGAACTCTATATAACGTGTCAATTCGATCTCATTCAGCAAAAAACGCGTGCGCAACGCTTGAAAACATAACGTATTTTGTGCTCGGATTTTTCTTTGAACATAAAACAAGAACACGTACCGACAATTAGAACTAAAGAGCGACGTAGACTCTGACTAACCTTATTAAAACGCCTCTTCTGTTGCCGAGTCTCGGGGAGTTTTACGGCGGAATATTATTTACTAACTTTACGACAGTATTTCTGACGTGTATGGCGGGACTGCTTTTACGTATTTGAATGAAATGTGGGCCATTACGTTAGCAAATAACGTACGCGGAGGCAGGATGTCGCTTCGTTTCAGTCAACCTTATTTATAGCGTAACAATGTCATTTTCGAAATTAGATTTGGATCCCTTTGACTTTCTAATTAAATTTGTAAGCGATTTATTTACGTGTAAGAACTTTAGCGATTGAAAAGTTTAAGGCTTTCTTGTTTTAACTCTGGGTCAAATTACAATTTGAAAGTTTGTGCATTAATTTCTTTTAAAGCGTTGACATCGCTTTGTGAGCGAGATGAGAGAAGAAATGAGAAGTGATTCGCCATGTTGAACATTATCGAGGGACTGTGAAATTTTTAACGGAGCGTGTTCACAAATCCATTGAATAACAATTGACATTAGGCCAACGTGACAGAGAACCACTCTTAGTTTGCTACCTTCACGCCTGCTGGGCATAAATATGTATCTTCCTGCAATTGTTGATTTGGCGCTGAAAGCATAGTGGAATATAGATAGAATTCTAGCTGCATTTGACTCACATCCGATATTTGACGTCCGACTCCATGCATACCCGTCTGTCGCGTCTATTGCATGCAAATATATTCTTAGAAAAGAATAAGAATGATAAAAATCTATTGCATAAAAATATTACAAATTATAATATCATACTGCTCACTCGAACGAATGGGGTTGTTAAACTTTTAGATATCCAAGCTGAATGTACCCAAACCGGACTATTCATTGTATTTCAAAACAAATAATCTCAACTTAACACTCCCAAATCATCAGATTATCTTAAGCCTTATCAATTGTCGTTTTATCTGTCACTTACGTAACACGATTAGAAATTTGAATATTCACTCGTCGAAATAACTACTTAGGAACTTCACCGACTATAGTGAAACTTGTATTAGGATAATAAATATTGGACCATAAAAGGATCTCCAATCGAAAGTGAGACGAATCGGAAACAAAGTTAATTGATAATTATCTGTATCGAGTAATGATTAATAGTTTATTTTTAATCCGATAACGAATCAAGCTATTGACAGATTTTGTACGGTTCATAGTTACATAACTAAAGTTATGAATTTATATATTACGCCTTAAAAGGCATAGGCAGCATACCTTCCAGTTTAAAAATGCCTCTCCACTAAAGAAAAATATTTTAATGTGTGATAGCATATATTTATTGTAACTCTTTATTAAGACTATGCTTTTACAAACCCAGACTCATCCGTCAACTAATCAAACGATCTGTCATGTCTAGAAATTATTATGGGGGAGAGTGCACGAATTGTAATTATACGTCCGCACTGTCGAACGGTCAACTTACTTATGCACTGGGAGATTAACAAATTTGTATAATTCGTCCTTTTGGCGTATAACCAATTAATTCTTCGTAATATCGAAATACTATTGGTTTATAAAAAAAGTTTCATGTGTGGATAAAGACGGTTGGAGGGG
>DWNJ01001410.1:0-12117 GCA_018250275.1 Udranomia eurus
TTACCGTTTCATTTATTTTTCTTTTTCCATTGTCAATCTTTTTCTATCCCAAAACAATCCCTTATTCATATTAGTCCTTGCTTTCGACAGTTTCATTAGTAAAATATTTTTATTATTTGTTTAATTATAAGATTTTCAATTAAAACATATTACTACTGAACCTCCTTTTTTGTTTAAATTAAGAACAGATCAGATTGTTTTATTTACAAAAAAAACATCGTAAAATCATGGTATCACGCATTGCTATATCCATAAGAAGTAAAGGTAAGATTTCAGGCAAAAACAATTTACTACACAAAATCTGCGATCCCATAACAAAGAAGAAACATGTAACTGACAGTTATCGTCTTTTTAAATATTTTTTTCTCTTTTTTTCTATTGGCCATAGACAATTTTTAAGTTCTATTATTGGATAATTTGATGTGCGTACAAGGCATTTATCAATTTACATCCGATTGCAACGTAGGGTTCGCCTACGTGGGAGGTGCGTGCGTGGTCAACAAGAGGCTAGAGAAGGTCAACTCGGTCGCCATCATCGAGGACACCGGTGGTTTCTCTGGCATTATTGTCGCCGCGCACGAAGTGGGACATTTGTAAGTGACTTTTAATTTTTTTAATCGATTTTTTTAATGTTTAGTTTTTGTATTCTTTAGTATGCTTTTTACTTTAAAGCGAATGTTTTTGATTAAGTAATAAATCCAAAGAATTCATAAGATGTACCATTTTAAATGATCTGGCACGATTTTATAACATCGATATCAATAAGTCTACGTCGCTTGTCACTTATGTACTATTTTTTTTAAATAAAATATAATATAACAAAACAAAATCAAACTTAACATGCACTAAAATATCGGCAATTTGTTTATTTATTGGCAATACTATACAAAAATATTTTATGAAACGCTTTAGGGTGATTGCACCCTCGCATAAACTATTTGATATGCGCCAAATATATTAGCAATTTGTCACGGAAATGTTATCTGAAATTAATGGGATGCTTTACTAATTCTACACAATAATTCACTTTCAAAATTATGGGAATGCCTCACTGTCTCTTAATACATCTTTGGAACGCTTTACCGATCACCCTTGCAATAAATCGTCCAGGCTAGGCGCAGTCCACGACGGCAGTCCCCCGCCATCGTATCTCGGAGGTCCGGGGGCTGAGAAGTGCAGATGGGAAGACGGCTTTATCATGTCCGACTTGAGGCACACGGAGAAGGGATTTCGGTGGTCGCCATGCAGTGTTCAGAGCTTCCATCATTTCTTGAAGTAAGTACACTTCAGAATTTTAATTCACTCTTTAGCAAGTGTGGCAATAGTGCCTCTATAGTTTAGAATGCGATATCGTCTGCCAGGTCGATATACCTCGCTAAGTACCCCTTATTTACACCCTCCAAACCAAGATACAACAGCCTAAATACTACAGTTACAAAATATATTCTGATGTAAAGTCGAACCACGAAAGGCTCCACCACCTCCATCTAGCAATACTGAAGAGGCAATCTGATGATTATTTGCAGTTTACAGAGCTTCTATTATCATCAGTATACTTATTACAAATATTCTTAGGTACTTCAAAAAATGGAAGCTCAGTATCTACACTTCAGCTAAACTGCATAACTGCTCTAAAAATCTATAATCTAGCTCTTATCCAAGGTAGCCAAGGAAGTGTGGCCATCATGCCTCTGTAGTCGAACAACCAATTTCTAACTTCCTTCCCACCTTCAATTATTAAGCTAAAGAGCCAAAGGCTCTACCTTCTTTCCCACCTTCATCCAGTAAATCTGAGATATGTTTCAGCGGCGACACAGCGACGTGCCTGTACAACTCACCACACGAAGACGACTCGTTGCCCCGCGTACTCCCCGGCCGCCTGCTCACGCTTGACGCTCAGTGCCGCAAGGATAGAGGGACAAGGTGAATGGATACACATTTTTGTGACGTTTAGTTAGCAGACGGCGCGGCTGCCTCCGAAGTCGCACCGTTAAAGGTTCTACCTTCAAAAGTTTACTACCAATTTGAACAGATAGGATGTCAGTCGATATCATAAAATTTTGACAGACTCGTTTTGTAAGTCACTTCAAGTGACTTTGAAGACTTATTTAGTTATCTTTTACTTATTTAGTTTAGTTGATTTTTTTTTCGTTTTGATGTATTAGTTATAGAAACAACTAGATAAGATTACAAAAAAAAATGTTTACTACCTTAAAACCATTGGTTTGGCCGCAACCCTTCTATGTCCTACTGCTGGGCACATGTCTCTTCCCTCAACTGGGGAAGGTCTGGAGCATACTCCACCACGCTGCTCCAATGAGTGTTGGCGGGAGCAAAACCATTACCACGGTGCATTTGTCCACAGCGCGTGTTTCAAGGACGAGCGCGTGTGCGCGCAGCTGTTCTGCTTCGACGCGGCGAGTGGCTACTGCGTGGCCTACCGCCCCGCCGCGGAGGGCTCGCCCTGCGGTGACGGACAGGTGACCACTCTACACAAAACATGGTTAAGAATAACACTACACGGTCTATGTATTAGGCCACTAACCATACTAGATACCAATATTTAACACTGCTCGTCGCAGCAGACGGTAGGCCATGACTTTTGTGTGGCCTACCGTTGCGACCTGCGGCGACGGACAGGTAACCACTCGACACCGAATATAGTTAACATTACACCAACAATAGTGTATAAGAGTAATACGTTTAGACCGTATACTACACGTCTCAGTCCAGTACCCACACTCAATACTAATGTGGCCTACCGCCGCCAAAGAATCACCCCGCGACTATGGATAGGTAACCAATGATAGTTAACAGTGCCACTAAGCAAAACTCGTATTTAAAGTAGCTTTAAGTCTATCTACAGAAATGCAAATTGTGAAATTTAAATCAAAAGATACGCTTTCGTGATTTTTCTTCGTTTAGAAGTTATGATTTTTTTTCAACTTTTTTAATTCTACAGTTGAGTTCAATTTTAAGACACACTGTAATTTTGATTTCCGAGCGTTAATATATACTTTTATAAAAAATATTTGCTGATGGAAAGCTGATATGCTCAGATAAAATAAAAAAAACAATATAAAAATCGTTCTACCCTCTCCAAATCCCAGTACTGCATAAACGGGCGGTGTATAACCGAACACGAGAACATAATACCGGACTACTCGCAGCACACGCCCAGCTACGTGCGACCGGAGACCAGCCCCTTCTTCGGGAACATCACGAGGTGAGTTATCATATATCATATCATCAACATCATCACTTGTTAGTCGTTCGATCTCTGTGATTATCAGTTGAGTTGATATAACTTTCAGTGCGGCCTGCAGTTTCAGTATGGCCTTATAAAAGTAGTGTTCAAGCTGTGTTCTGGTTTGAAGGTAATTATGAAAGCGGCAATAGCCCAATGTGTATGTAGTGGTATGTAGTGTGTCAGCCTTACGATCGAGAGGTCGTGGGTTCGAAGCCACTTCTAACTCGAGCTTTTGAGCTTAGCTGGAGGGGTTAACAAAATTACTAGTATTAACATGCTAGTAGTTTTAATTTTAAAAAATAAGGTTCCAACTTGGTCCTTAGAGCATTGTTATCGACCTCAGAGAGATCCTGCCTGGCAGTAACGTCATAATGCAGATTGCAGTCATCTTGGCAGTGACCACTTACCATCATCACTGTATGGTCGTTTGCTAGCTCAATATAACAAAAAAAGTTCATGTTCTTTTAGTAGGCTACTAATAGACGACACTGACCAACTAACATCAAATGGGATATGTATGCCCGTTGGATAATTCTATTCCACATAACTATACTTTGAAGTTTAGGTTCTAAGATTAAAATATAGCTTTATAATGTATATCTATTTCAACTCGAATATGTAGTAGAAATATATGAGGGTAGATAGATAAAAGTTTGTAGTATGACACCGAATCCGCTTTGCAGCACCATTCGCGTAGCATTAAGTCTTTTTGTAAATCTATTAATTTATATCACAAACGTGAAAACACTTAGACAGATCTACATACTGAAAAATTTAAAAGATTTAAATCCAAAATATAAACAAAATTGTATGAATTTACTTAATACTTTCCGTAAAAAACGAAAACACTGTAATTTTTATCATGAATAATGAATTCCTTGAAATGCATATGTTCTGAATATAATAGCGTAAGTATGCTACGTTTAGAAACATGAATATATTTTTTTTCTAAAGAAACTTCACAAAACTGCCACAGACAATGAGAGATCACTATATCTCATTGAGGTCAGTATGTGTACATACACTTTTACAACGATTGCAATACATATTATTAATATATAACTTTTTTAACCAATACAAAACAGTTTCGACGACACGACACAGCCATACGTAGCTAGCACGTCAGCGCCACCTGTATCATACCAACAAAACTACTACTCAAATCAAAACGACGAAATGTCCTCAACGACACCATCAACAACAACGACAACGACAACAACAACAGTTTCGACCACTCCCTCAACAACTCCTTCCCCTTCAACAACAATATCCACTACTCCTTCAACAACAAAGAACTGGTTCAAATACTTCTACTACACCACGAAGAAACCGGTAGAGGTTACTGATAAGTCTTCGGAATCCCCCAAACCAAGTAGTTATCCACCTTCGATCAACAAGTACTCGATATCTACGACAAGGAGTCCGTACAACTTCGAAGAGTTCTCGACAAAGTCCACTCCAGCTGTCGCGTCCGAGCCCAAGCGAGGGTTCTTCAGCAAGGACGAGCTGGACACCTACTTTAGCAGATCGACGACCAAAAGTCCGTACCAGGACAAAGGGATCAAATCCCTGTTCAAGATAGGAACGTACTACTCCCAGGCGAAGTCGTCAGACAACTCCATCCGACCTGATGCCAACTCCCAGCAAGTTCAGATAGAACCGGCGAGACTCGTGTTCTCTTACCAAAGGAATCTGACCACTGGGGAGCTCATACGAACATAGATGTGCCAAAATAACTCTTATTGGTAAGATATTAGATGGATTTGAGCATTGGTGTCATTCTGTCGTCGCCTCATGTGGATGCCTCATACCTTCTACATGCCAATGGATACATACTCACTCTTCACATGCATACTTTATATCTTTCATATGTACGTGTTTTTATTTGTAGTTGCAATCTTTTGACATAGAATAAAGAAACACGAAATACCCGTATCGCAAAATCGATATATTAGTTATTGGCTGCAGAATGTTTTGTAGTACCCCATAACCCAAACTTCATTTTAGTTCAAAACATTGACGAGTGACATTTTCTTTGGGTGACAATTCCAAAAGATATCTAATAAAATACTGAATATAAGAGAATCATGATACATGACAAACTAATCACCATGGCACTAGTGTATCAAATGTTTCCAAGGTGGTATAGCCTTTTACGCCTCGACTCCTGAGGCACCACCGCCACACCTACTTCTGCCTTATAACAGTAGTGTTTGCAATAATAAAGATTGCAACTACATTACCATGTGTATATATAAACAGCCATACTCACTTCAAACAATTTCTCTTCGTGTTTAAACCATCATTTACGATGACAAACATTTCCACAATAATATGTACATACATAATTGTAATATTTTATTGTTAATAACAACGCGCCTTGTTTGTTCTTGAGCATGACACTTATAGAACTCCTTCCTTATATTTTCTGTAAGAAATTCTACGTATCAGATGGTAGTAGATATAGTATAGAACATAGATAGTAGAGTAGTAAAAGTAGCTAGAAAGTGAAAAAAAAAACAAAACAACAACAAAACTAAATTTGAATCATACGAATTAGGAATTGTGAACATTTGTAATTCGTACGATTTGTTTGTTATGTAAAATTTGAAATACTTGACAGTAAATAGTTTATATTTCATTTTCACTTTGCATGGTCACTGTTTAGTGTATTGTAACCAACAACATTTACATCACAGTACATGTTCATTATATGTTACATGTTCTCATTAATATTCTCACAATTTTAATTTACTCTAATTAATTGTTCCACCAAAAGGTGTAATAGTTTCGCAATGATAAAAATAGTAGAATTAAAATATACCTAATTACCTAATTAAATCTTAATTTTATGATAAAATTGTACCAAAAAACCTAATACCAAAATAATATGAGTCTTGAAATTTTTATACTTAATCTTAATTTTTCATTATCTATAAAAAGTAAATATTCTTTACTGCAATTACTGATAGTGCAAAATTAATTAATGATTTCTTACTAATTGATATTGTTATGTCCACAGTAGCCGCCATTAGCGAAACGAGCGGGCTCAAAACTGAAGACTGCATAGCTGGGTGGGTGGTTTAGTACTAACTACCCCACGCCGGGCCACCGGCCAAGCCGCCCCAGCCTCAACTACCCTACAGATTGTGAAACGTGCGCACATACCACATAATATTTGAATATTACTCCTGCTATTCTGTTTTGAATACGAGGTAATTATTTACTACATGTTTTTTGCTTCACGAAGCGAAGCGAAGCTTTATACATTAAAACAAGCTCAAAGCTTCGTGAAAATTATTATGAATAATCCGACTTCCAATTTGAATCTCATTTAATATGTTATTAGATACGTTATTCAAAATGGCGGCGATTTTGTTCACTCGTTATAAAAAACACATCAAAATATTATTAGAATTTATTATTATTCTTAACAATTAAATATTTTGTATTTTTTCGTCTATAACATTATAATATAAACGGGGTAATATTCAGTATTCAGCGGGTAATAAAGGAATGTGCGCGCGAGTGTGTGTCAAAATGTGTCTGAAGACAATACTGTACAGTGTCAGACACAGTTCTGTGAGTGATATTACAATGTGATTGTGTTACTATTAATAAACTATAAGTACATTAGGATATAAAGCGTATCTATTCATTATCAACCTTGCTGTACAGCCCGCCCAGGTCATGCCCGATGCAAAACGTCAGTGAATATACTCGACGTACGTCAATAATGAATATTAAATGAGCAGTTAATAATTATCGATGTATGTCAACATTTTATATTTTATCAACACGTTTTGCATCGCATGACCTTGAGCGGACGTACAGCCGGGTTGGATAAAGAATAGAGCCCTTAACTTTGTATAAATGACGATGGAGGTCCGCATAAACGTACATGATTCGGACGCAATTATCCGTTCGGTTATGGAATAATAGAAATACTCTTTAGTCTATGTCTGTTTAAACGGTTGTAAAAATAGCATCGTTCTAAGGTAAAAGAAACTGCCAAGAAGTGCCTTTTATAAAATAAATATTAAGATAAATATTAGCTTTGTATTTTTGTTTATATCTTATTGTGGCGACTGGTTCGCAGCCTTCTGGACGTTTAGTAATATTTTATATACTTACATTAAGTTCATTTCACAAATTTATTATTTTTTTGTTTATCAATGGAATTGAGTCTCGGTGGAAATTTGATATCCTTGTTGTAATTTAAGTCTGTTTTTAATTTCTAAAACTATTTATGTGACATAGTTCTTTAATTATAAAGTTACCAATAGAATAAAATTTACATATGTTAGTATTTCGGCGGATTAGATTTTATTTTTATAGGAACAATATCTTGACTGCAATGACCTTGCCGTTAATATTATTTATTATGTTCCAAGTATTTATGTGTGAGCAAATTCTTATATTTTTCTCCTAAATTGTCTAAATTGTAAGAAGAAATACAAAATAACGAATATGACAATTGTGTTTTATTATAGACCATCCACATTTTCGAAAAGAAAAATACATTCCCAACACCAAAAATTATATATATAACACCAGTCTTTCAACTACTATCTTGTCAGAAAAACATATAGATTGGTTATCTAAAGCTGGCAAACAAAGTACTCACACAAATGCACTTGAGTCCATAGAATACATTGAAGTATATATAACTTACGTTCAGCACATTCAACAAAAATTATACTTGTTAGCGGATCATACCATCAATACTATACAAAACAATTGTTATATCTGTCAGTCTTATAAAAGTGTGAACGTTCAAAAGAAATAGCATTTATAATTCACATACCAAAGTGAAATGCAACACTCATATCCACAGCAACTACATAAACATGACTTGTAGATGTTACACACCCAAGTTTTAGATAACCATCCATACTGCAATAATTCATAACCAAAATGTACAAATAAATAGCACCAAATTATAATAAACACATCATAACCAACATAAAGGTCGTATAAGATATTACATATTTCATAAATAATATATTATGTCATTAAAAGGGTTTCCGCTTAAATACAATGAAAAATATCTACATCTAAAACTGGAACACAAAAAATTAAATGCACAAGCATTATCCACATAACATTGATATACAAAAAGACAGATGAAGATTGACAATTTAACCTTCCACATATATACACCAAACATGTGTATGGAAGGTTAAACGTCAACATAATAAAATTAAATCCATGTTACTTGGCAACAGGTCTGTTAAATACCATCATTGGTCCAATATGAACCCATCCGGAACTGAATCTGCCTATTTTTGTATATCAATGTCACCAACAGAACGCTGTTTAAGTGCTCTTTACTTGCATTGGGCTACCCGCTACGTTCTTGACCAGAAGACGAGCGAACATTCCCACTGATAAGCAGAAGACAAGACCTGCTGGCATGAATTTCCTGCTGTTGTAAAACCTGAAAGTGAATGAAAATTTTCTCTTTATTGTTGCGCATTCACTATCCTTTTTTGGGCTACTGGATAAAGAAAGATCACCACACATCGTTAAACACAAAAAAAATACATTAGTATTAAGCTTTCTTCTTATCTTGCACTCTTGTCTTCTCTCTGCTTGTCTTCCATTTATCTTCAGATTTTTAGAATATCATGCGTAGGAATAATATATGAATAAATAGTAACAAATAAAATCAAACATGTAATCATATTGAATTGATTATAATATGATTATAATTATAGACTTTGAATAAATTATGTATGTGCAAAATATGCTATTTAGCAGTGAGATTTTCTATCGATAAATGAAAAATTATAAGAATAAAAAAACATTAAACACACTAGTGGATTTTGTAGGCATGAAAATATTATGATAGTACATATTATTTATTGGTCTGTTATTTCATTTTATTTGATTACCAGTTGAACAAGGACAATTAAAGTATTTGCTAATGATGGTATTGCTCTTCTTTATTTACTGTATTAATGTGACAAGCAAAAGAGTATTTAGAAAGTGATTAGGTTACTAAATACTCTCTATGGAATTTTGTAACCAACTCAAAATGCACTCATAACAATACATGACAATTCTATCTGTTCTAACTGCTGGTAAATGAAATCTTTAACTTCTCCAATTTACAAGTTAACTAAGCAAACAAAATTTTGGAGGTAGGAAACCAGCATGCTGTCCACATAATGGTCATAATGGTGACTGCCATCCATGTACATCTGTAATCAACCCAAAATAGGATGGAAATTCTTTCTTAGGTTGACCACAAATGCGTTGCTAGCCCTCAGGACTGAGTTGTAATGCCTTGGTCAAATATGTCTATCTCTCTATCTATCAGCACCCTTCAAACCAGACCACAGCAACAAGAATACTTTTAAAAGGCAGAAAAAAAATAGGTGTAGCGGTGGTGCCTCTGGAGAGCGGAGAACTAAAATACATACCTGTATCCCATAAGACCACCCAGGGTTGTAGTAGTACCGAGCATCACCCCATATTTTGAGGGATCCTGACTCAGTTGATATGCTCCAAAGCCTAAAGTAAACATTTTAATCCATTATAATTATAAAATAAGAAATTTTTAATTAAATGGAATGAAAACACTTTATTGTATAAATAACACAGCAGATGGGCTTAAGGCTAAATAGCATTTTCTTACCCAACCTTTAGTGGTGTGATGTAGTTGTGTTTGTGTTATAGATACAATAATGTATATACATTCTGTATAATACATAAATATTATACATAATATACATTATGAATAATTATCATAATGAATGAAATTGTTGATTAATGAAGAAGAACTTATTGGGTTAAATAGACCTTCACTCTTACCTAAAATAGATCCAAACACTATGCCAGCACCGAGCGAAGGTATGGAGCCTGCAACAATAAAATAAACATTTTATGTATATCTAGTGAGTGGGCTGTGAAAAATTAAAATATAGCAAATGGGAAACTTAACAGTAAAGCAAAAAATTACTTATCTACTTTAGGGGTGTGCCATTTCAAAACTGGATGCTAGGTTTTTAATTGTTTACAATTTGTTTACAAATGATTTTTAGATGTTTTGAAAAGCACAATATATCAGAAATAATTAGCAAGTCTAGCCAATGCAATTTTTTTTTAATGGCCGTTTTATTTTATTTGCACAACTGAAGTGTAATTGCTACCTATTTCACAAAGGCATTGCCAGGATACAAAGTCTATAATGATAATATGTCAAGTAACAAAAGTAAATCTTAAGTAATTTATTAATTTAAGTATAACTAACCTATTACTTTTATGATTCAAGCTATGTGTTAGATGCATACAAAACTAGACATAGTTTTCTAATATTAATTTCATTTTTGCATTGCACAGAGTACTCATGAATAACAGATGACTAGCTCCGGGGCAAAGATTTGAAATCTAAGTGAATTTTTCATTATTTTAAATCATAAACAAATACTGGTTCAAAATTTAAAATTGAAATTTGCTATTGGTTGAAGAAAGTAGCACGAGTACTCTTGTTAACATCTTAATACAATATTATCAAAGATACCTATCTTTACTTAGCCCATTCAAAGTTTATCCTATCTATTTCAAGAGGACCCAGCCCAGTAGTCTTGGTTACAATAACAAAAGTACTATACAATTCCCTATTTGATGTAACATAACAAGAAGGTAATGGAGGAGATTTAAGTTTTACATAATCGTAATCATTTTAAGTAGAAATGTTTGTCACACTGCAACAAACTCATTTGGTTTTCAAAAGCTTTCTAACCCTTTGTATGTGATTCTAAAGCAATCTTTTTATCTTAGAAGGTGATAGAACCTTAAACAGTTCGACTCTTTCTATTCAGATTTTAATTAAATGAAAAACATGTCATTGTATTTTCGTCTGTACATAAAAGATTTATAAATTAGAAACTTAGGGATCAATGAAATTGTTCATTTTGGTAGCATTACCTAAATTAACATTGCGACAAATCTGATCAAAAATTATCGAACGTTCTCGAAAGACTCAAAGATGATTGATGTGTTCATTAATTTTTTTAAAAACTGGTATCTTATCTAACTTGTATAAAAAAAGTTTAGGTTATATAAAATTCTATTGTATTAAATATGAGACACTCTTATATATAAAAAATTTAATATTGCAAAATCTCCCATTTCTTAATCGAAGTGCGATCTTTCCAATAATTCAATAAAGTAGAAAATTGTTAACAATACCTGCTTTAGCGTATCCCATAATACCACCGGCAGCCACAGTCGCAGCATACGCAAATCCCAAAATATCGACGCCCATTTTAAAGTAAGTAAGTTCTATTTAGATAAGTTTAATTTAACTAAAGTTACAGACTTTATATCAAATATTTCTCGTACGAAAGCAACTGACGATTATCCAATTTACAAACTCATTGACTTCACTTCGTCAAACTCAAAATATCTAACTAATATCTGTCAATGTCAACATTGTCACTTGTCAATGTATTAGGTATATGACATGACATTATAGACTACTTACTTAATACCTCTAAATAATCTGTGCTCATTTTTTAAGAACAACCAGATTTGGTATTTGTTGCAAATCCGCTACAGACGGACACATTTATTGACTGATGGGACATTCAATGGCCCGCGGCTTTGTGCGCCGGTTTGGCTCCGCAGAAACTACGGGTCTCGAGGTAACCCTCTTTACCCAGGCAATTCTCAAAGTGACTACGGCCCTCGATGATATGTCCCCGCTTTTAGTCGGGGGATGTGGAGTGTCCTGTGGGTGCACACCCGAGTTCGGGGGCGGGGGCGGCCAGACCTTTCAGTTCCCGCAGAAGCGGACGACCGTCAGGTGGTCGCACATGCAATACCCCTGAGGTGAGAAAGTGACCGGATGTCGGCCC
>DWNJ01001411.1:0-12116 GCA_018250275.1 Udranomia eurus
ATATCTTTCAGCACTTCTTCTCCGTATAAACTCTGCGTGTGCCAAATCCCATACTCCGTCCGTGTAATTGTCGTAAAGGGCTTAACAAAGGTTTTGCTTCACGTATTGCTGACTGTTTGGCAAAGATGTTATAAACAAAACAAGTGATTTAGATCACAACGAGCACTAAGTTCTACAATAAGTGTTAAGTTTAAAAAAGTATATGTTCATTGTTATCTTAGAATCCAAAATGAATAATTATTATTCAGTAAACAATTTCTATATATTGGCCATTTAATATTTAAGGTGGTAGAACCATCGAAATAACTTCGATCCTATCTTGGGTTGATTACAGTCCAGATTATGTCCATGGGCCGCAGCGACCACTTACCATCAGGTGGTCTGCTTGTTTGGTAGCTCCTAGTAATAAAAAAATCTGTGTTGTAGACAAACAGACTTACCAGCAATACTCGTATACCAAGAAGCCTAATGCGTCAGTGTTACGCAATATGTTACGTAACGTAACTTCTGACGTATATCGTATTACGCCGTAATGGTAACATTTTGGCAGTTATACTCCTCCTCTGAACCTTTGGGGAATTATCCGAGTAAAGAGACCTCGAGATCCGAATTCCCCACGCCGATCTGTCATTGAATTTTTATCATTATTGAATATTAAAGTTGTAGCGTCGTAAGTTACGTGTAATATCATGGCATAGGGGTAAAATAAAAGAATCAAGAATCAAATTTTTTTCTGTACTAGTCCACTATCATCTGGGGCATAGAAATAGCCTAGTGGAGTTCAAACTTGAAAAAAAAGAACGGCGAAGAACAACGGTAGTTAAATGATTCGACCTAATGATTGGCAATTCGCGGGTTCAAATCTGAACTGGAACAATTAGATTCCATACTGAATAATTGTATTCAAGTTACAAAAGAAATAAATAAATAAACTACTAGCATGTAAATACATACTACATAATTCTGTTAACCCCTCCAGCTAAGCTCAAAGGCTTCTGTTAGGAGTAGGTCGTCAATAGTACAATTGGGGAGTGAGGATCGAACCCACGACCTCTCAATCGTAAGACCGACACTGGACACTGGACTATTGCCCCTTTTTTATACAGAAATTTTAATTACAATATTTTGTTTCAGATCCGCTTGAGGCGTGGAGATCTCGGCTCTTCATGATCATGAGCGAAAAACGGGAAAACGTATTAGAGTAAACAATTCCTCTCACTAAACCATGTCAATTTAGCTACATTAGGCAACTACATCCACTCATATGCACAGAGAAGCAACCTTCGTCTTCAGAGATTCCTTGAAACTACGCCAGAAACTCCTGCAACGAACCACAACATACTTTAAAGTGGTAGAATTCGTAAAGAAGGACGCGATACGGTATTTCACGTATGACTACGAGATCCACCAGGTCTAGTGTAGAATAATATGAACATATTCATAGGTAACGATTATCACTCGAAGAATCTAGTTAAATTGAAATTTTATTGAATTCGCCGCCAGATCGCTGATCTGAAGTCTGATTCAGACAATAAGATTGTTTAGGATTGAGATTTACGAATCGTTAAGATAGAGGATAAAGTAGGCTTAAGTTTAGGAGAATAATTCGAAGGGATTTGTTCATCGAGTAGCGAAATATAATCCAATATGGCGGCGAAAGCTGAGCCAATCGGGCCGCGAAACGGTCATGAATTAGCGCCGCTGAACACGAGGGCGGACGGCAGCGAGCGGCCTCATGGTATGACCATCGTACTCCAGGGCTCCCGGGGCTCCCTGCAGCGAGAGCCCCCGGGCGAGGACCGCGCAGCGTGGTCCGGGAAGCTGCAGTTCTTCCTCTCCATCATCGGGTACTCCGTCGGCCTGGGCAACATCTGGCGGTTCCCGTATCTGTGCCAACAGAATGGTGGCGGTAGGTATTTTCTTGCTTTTCTAATTTTACGTAAGGATTTAAAAAGTTTAGTTGAGGACAAGAAAAACGAGTATGCAGATTATCTGCAGGCAACCCATGAGACGCAATGTTTTTCCATAGTTACTCACAATCTCATTTTGACGAAAATGTTTTTGTTCTAAATATAGAAGATTGCAAGTAAACTGTGTGTTTAGTGTACTTGTAAAGTTTTATATTTACCTTTTCGCTCCGAACAAAATAACCCGTCTACAATAACAAAATATTGATATTCATCTGTCGCCTTCTAGTTCTGCGTGTGTGAGCGAGACACGAAAACAAAACTCCAGTTCCACATGCATACTTTATTAATACAAATTATGCCAACAACCGTAGCTACCACATTTACAATTCGAGTCTGTAAAATCAGTTTATTTTTAGACCGAAATGCTACGATCGATTCGATGCTACGATGCTACGGGCTACGGCGTAGCGTGTAGACGCTACGTACCTTTTACTCCCCAATTTGATATTTGTTTCGGACAAACGCGACCCTAAAGGGATAAAAAATATGAGGGTTTTTTTATCCCTTTAGGGTCGCGTGTCCCTTTGAGTTCCTTTTTTGCACGTCTGTGTTATGTCTGGCTTGTCGAAACTTGTTTTGTTTCGCTTTTGATCTTTTCGCTGCGTGTTTAATAAATGAGTTCGTTATTGTAATATTAATTAATTAATTAATTTAAGTAAAGTGGTGCAAGTCAGGGTCAGTACGTCTGGTAAAACTGTTTTGCGTCGCAATTCCGTTAGGCTTTAGAATATGCCTATTCCATAGCCATTACGTGGCAAATCGTATAAATTATTTCATAGGGAACCTTGACCGAGACGCGGACTTTGATGATATTTAGTACAAATATATGTAATCTGTACATATATAATAATAAAACTGTAGAAGTGTTCAATTCTGTAGATTGAATTTGAATTCGAAAAAGAAGGAAATTCGATGCAGTGCCTATTCATCATCAGGTGGACTGCTTGCTTGGTTGCTACCTGACAATTATAAAGAATACTACTATCTACGTAGTGTCCAATTAGTAAAGTAATGTAATTGGACTGTCCGTCTGTCGCAATGGTCACCATGCCAGACTGCTGTTCGAAGGGTCCTGAGTTCGATTCCCAGCGAGGCAGAAATTTGGATGTTTTTTTTTACATAACTGGGAGGTAGCAAACGAGCATGCAGTCCGCCTGATGGTAAGTGGTCACTGCCGGTCATTTAGTGTTTCATAAAAATCAGTTCATTAATAAAAATGTTTTGGGACGGGGACGGAGACGGAGAGGCGGTACGTGCGCCGGGTCAGCTAGTGTATAATAAGTAGGCGTTTTCAGTTTAGTCAGGTTGTCTGATAGTGATTTCGAATAATTCCTGTGAAGGATAATACCCTATAGTATTACTAGACTACCATATATGAACTGTTTCTACTTTCTATTGATTTTGTTATTTTTATTGCTAAGTCCTGTTATTTACTAAGTTTTTCTGACATGGTACTCTGAATATTGAAAGAATTAGGTATAGCGGTATCTATAATATATTATTATTATGTTCTTACGGCTATAAGGATAGTGTTAGCAGCATTACCTTGCTCGTAAAACCGGCTCTCAGACCGTAAAGTTTAATTTCAGCAGACTACTTAGTTACGGCATCTCATATAAGCTGTTCCTACGACGTGGAATATGTTATGAGAAATGTAATAACCTGCCAAGCCGTCTTAAGAACTACGTGTAGATATTAGTTCTATTTTAGACCATTACTAGCCGTTTCCCGCGTCTGCTCGCGTTATAAATAAATAAATATATATTCCACCAATTTACTATATATACGATATTTAATTTGTATGCGCCGTTGGTCATTTAATTATCTTAGTTAATATTTCATACTCACCAACAAATCTGATGCAGGCGCATTCCTCATCCCGTTCCTGATAATGCTGGTGCTGGAGGGCATCCCTCTCTTCCTGATCGAGATGGCCATCGGGCAGAAGATGCGGCTGGGTTCCCTGGGCGTGTGGAACACCATCCACCCGTGGCTCGGGGGTATCGGCATCTCCAGCTGCATAGTCACGCTTTTCGTGGCGCTGTACTACAACGTGATCATCACCTGGGTGTTCTTCTACCTGTTTAATAGCATTCGGGTGAGTTTTGACGTGTACCTACAGATGCAAGTAAACTTTTGACAACTAGGTTTTTTTAATGATTACATTTCGCGAACTGTTTGCTGTATTCTTTGATTATTTGTCATTTATATTTTGATACTCCAGGACATTTTGAAATCTATAGTTAAGTACTAAGTTAAGTTAGTAAATAAGTTTTAGGCAGTGATTATTGCTGACAGCTAGGTTCAGTTAATTTAGTTAGTTAGGCTACATAGTTCACTGTGCGACCGATGTACCACAATGTGATCATCACTTGGATGTTCTTTTATGTTGTTTAATAACATTCGGGTGAGCTTTTACAGACACAAGTAAGCGTTTGACAGCTTGGTTCGGGTAGGTTACATTAGGTCAGACTAGATAATTTTCCTGTTTGCCGTAAGTACTACAACGTGATCATCACCTGAGTGTTCTACCTGTTAAATATCATTCGCGTGAGTCTATAATATTTACTGATTAGTAATGAGAAATTATATGACGTGCATTATGAGTATACCTTATACCTACCCTATTCGCTGTGTGCGATGACAGCGCCAGTTGCGAAAACTATTCAGGACTTGGGATCTGTCAAATCACGGCAACCAGATGTTTTGATAATGATTATCGGCTGGTTTTCAGGGAAATTAAATGATAAAATATATAAAAAGCTTGTTCATATTACACCAAGTGATTGTCTTATTTAAACGAAAATATGAAATGGCGAATACCCATAACGAACGGCATATATGAGTACATTAATTAATAAAAACGTTTGATTCTTGCCAGATTAGGATCATGGTGTCTGTATTCCATAGTCCATAATTTTAATTTTTAAGGCATCTTATAAATACAAAAGTATGCTAAAAATAAGTCGGTAAAGACCATCATAGCGCTAGTGAATAAAAAGTTTATTTTGCTCATATTATACTAACTTCTCAGCTAAGTGCCGACAATCTGCCCTGGGCGCACTGCCCACAAGACAACGGAACTGCCCAGGAGGAGTGCTCTAAGGCCTCGGCGACTGTATACTTCTGGTACCGAGAGGCCCTGGACGCGTCACCCAGTATCGATGATCCGGGCGTGCCCAGGTGGTGGATCGTGCTGTACCTCCTCCTGGCGTGGATTATTGTGTTCTTCATCGTGATGAAGGGCATCCAGAGTAGTGGAAAGGTGAGTTTGAGAGCATCCCTTAGACTGGTCTGCTCTGAACTAGTATCGTTTACTAACTTGACCAATTTGTTTTAATATCCTAGGTCGTGTACTTCACCTCGCTGTTCCCCTACGCGGTGCTGACCATCTTCTTTATACGCGGAATCACTCTCCCAGGATCTTCTGACGGCATCTGGCATATGTATAAGCCGAAGGTGAGTTCTATGTTTTGTAGAATCGGATAATTAATCATAGAAGCTACAGTGTGTAACAGTGTGTCGCCGTCGACGGATACGTCTGGGAGGACATCATCATCGTCATCATAGAAGCTACATTTAAGATAAATATAATAAGAGTAACGCAATAAGCGGTAATAGTCTAATGGGTGGTGTGATGGACTTACGATCGAGAGGTTCAATCCTCACTCCCCCATTGCACTATTGACGTGAACCCACTCCTGACACAAGCCGCCGAGCTTAGTTGAGGCGGTAACAAAATAACTAGTATGTATTGACATGCTAATTATAAAAAATAAAAAAACTGAAAACTTTTAGTTGAATGGTCTCAGAGTATTAATACCATACCATAAATGTAAAAAAATTTCATATTTAAAATTCGTCGGATACTCTCACTTTACCTTGCTTGATTTCCTAAAATGCATTCCTCTATTTCCCTGTCAAATTTAATGATATGCGTTTATTATATCATTGTTTGATTTCATGAATAATTTTTTTTTACTTCTAACTTTATGGCTGTACTCCATTGCTCTTCGAACAAGAGATCTCTCTTGTCTATAGTTCTTTACAGTGTTCGCATTAGTTAAGTGTTAGCAACTCCATTATCAACTTGCTCTTTCCAGCTGGAGAAGCTCCTGGACCCGCCAGTGTGGCTCGACGCGGCGACTCAAGTGTTCTACTCGTTCGGGCTCGCCTTCGGGTCGCTGGTCGCGTTCGGCTCTTACAACCCACCGAATAACAACTGCGTCCGCGACGTGCTGCTCGTGTCGGTGTGCAACGCCCTCACCGCCATCTACGCGTCCGTCGTCATCTTCAGCATCCTCGGCTTCAAGGCGTTCACCATGGTCGAGAGTTGCATCACCAAGTAAGCTTCCATTTTACACTTTACATGTGGGTTTTTTTATGTTGAGTTAGCAAACGATGAATGCAGTCCACCTGATGGTTAGTGCTCGCATTAAAAACGGATTTGGTTTAGACCAAAGGTAAAACATTACTTGAGAATATATGTTTCTTATAGAATCCGATTTATAGAAACGTCCTATTGAAGGAACTTGTAGATAATGCAAGGATCGGCGTAGAATCTCTACATATAATAAATCTGTAAGAGAGTGCTGTGTGTACATGGAAGATATCTAAGAGAAAACCAGTGTTAAGGATCTTATATTGAGGAATAGAACCCAAAAATAATATTTTTAGAATTACTGTTTGTCGGTTTGTCTGTGCGTTTGTGCACGCTAATATCAGAAACGGCTGATCCGATTTGATAACGGTTTTCTCTGAGGTGTTGTTGTAAGCTTCACTTAACATTTAGTGTTTGTTTCATAAAAATCGGTTGATATATTTATGAACCGATTTTCATGTATAGCTATTATTTATTGTAAATGGTCCGTCATTTAACTTTATGTGACAGACCAATTTTCACGCGGACGTAGCCGCAGGCAAAAAGCTAGTGTATATTTAAATGTTCTGAATGGATTTTAATTTTACTCATAATCATGAGGTAAACCGTGCTTTGAGAGTACCTATTTAATAATGACAATATTCATGATAAAATAAAACAAAATTGAATTAGCCTTAAGAAGTGGCGTTGAGTAACTACGAAATCAAGTGTTCGCATCACCAACATGCTTATGCACGTTCAACTTAATGGGTTTTGCAACACAGAGTTTAAAGCTATTTATGTAATAATTAATTGTTTATTGCTTTAGCGATAAAATTGAAAACAATTCAAAATTGGACCTTAATTGCGTTGTTATAACATAAATAACAGAATGATTAATTAGCGTCACCGATATATTTAAGCGATTTTGATGAATGTTTAATATATTTGGAATAAACAATTAAGAATTATTATTGTAGTAGTTGTAATGATAAAATTAAAAACAAATTTAATGAAACATTGAAAGCACAGTGTAGTGTATGTATAACAAAATAAATTATTCGTAACATGATTAAACCTGTTCCACTGATGACTAATTGAATCGAAGCAAAGAACAAACTAACAAATTAAATTAATTTTGAAGGTGGTAGAACCTTTACGGTTCGACTCCGGCGCCACCACCGCCATACCTATTTCTGCCTTATAACAGCAGTGTTTTGCTGCTATGCTCTGGTTTGAAGGGTGAGTGTCAGGGAGACATACCAGGCATTGCGACTAAGTCCTCAGGGGTAGCCAACACATCTGTGGTCTACATAAGAAAGAACTTCGATCCTGTCTTGGGTTGATTACAGATGTCCAGACAGTAACATAACTACTTACCATCAGATGAACTACCCGCCGTTTACTGCCCAGTATAAAAAAAGTAATAATAGAAAGCACTGCCTTAGAGTTTTCTAATGCTTCATGTAGAAACCGAATCTTTTCTCAGTCATTTGTCGTCTGAACGTGCGCGGACGTGTTGGTGACGTGATGATTGATGTGATTACAAATCAATTTGTCAGCGACTCCACGCTGTTATTGGCCAATTGTTTGGAAATTAAATTACAGTTTAGTGAATTTATGCTAGCGAGAGTAGGTATGTGTTGTATATATGTATACAGCCTGTTTCGGCGTTCCTTTACTTTATAAAGGTTTAATAAGAGTATCGATGTTTCTCACATTGAGAGTAAACGAGCATGGAGTCCACTTGATGGTTAGTCATGTCATGCCGCCCGTGGACATCTGTAATCAACCCAAGACGGGCGGCAGTGACCACTTACCAGGCAGACTGCATGCACGTTTGGTACATCATATGGCATGGTAATATCACAAAAAATATATTTACTTTATACCCCATTCACGAGCATTCGTATCGACTATTGATCACGGTGAACGTTGGAGTAATTTACCAAACGACTACAGATTATCGGGCAAATTAGCTTCGCATGGGGTAATTGTTTTCGTGTAGCGACCGCCTCGACGAAATAATTAGCTTTGTTTGTCGATTGATACTCGTTAAACCTCGTCGAAGGCGGACAATTTCCATAAGACCCTGGTGTGCCATATTACAAGCTACGGCTTATTTATTATGATTTATTGATTATGTCAGTTATAACAAATTCTTAAATTTTTGAATTTAATTTGTATTGAATAGAATTTGTAAACACGTCTACGGCTGCACTCATAGACTTTAGACATATTTACTTTAACGAATATTTAAAGTGTCCTTTTGTGTACATTTGGAACAATAAGTTAACGTACTTGAGTCCGACCGTATGACTGACTAATCTGTGTGTACCTGTAAATAGAGTACCTTTTGGTTGATAAAACTTTGTTGTCGTTGACAAAATTGTATTTTTTTAATATATGTAATAAATGAATCTTTTTTTAGAGATGTATCTATCTTTATATGATAATTACCTGAAATTCACTTCTCTTGATTTTGTAGTTTTTGAGATTATTACTAAATAGATTTAAATTTCACTTTTGCTGACGTCCATATATACACGCATCTTAAACATATTTAAATTTAACGTACACAAGGTATAGTGTTTTCAATATATTCAAAGTTTACTGTTAAATACGAAAGAACATTCATCATAAGGAGTCATAAGGTCTGCCAATAGAGGTGAAATCTTAAAACGGTATTTTGAAATTTCAAACTCATTGCAATTGAAATAGAATTGTGTGTGAGTGTCCTTTTCTGCCAAACAAAATTACACCTTATTTGCATAAACACTACATGATTAATTCATATAACACGTGAGCATGTTTCATTGATATCACCAACCCGTGATTTTTTCCCGCACCAAACGTGGCTATAAAAGTTTTCACTTCAAAACATTGTCTGAGCGAACTCTAGAACAAACCAATAAAGACGAAAAACCAAAGTACATAGTATGATATTTTTCACAAAAATGTATCCCGTATTAAATTTATGAAACCGCACAAATTTCTGTATTACATTATAGCGAAAATCTAATTTACCGGAGTGCACGCGCCGTGTTAACCTAAACATAGCTTGAGCTTTTAGCAGCTCTCAAGGATAATTGCTCTTGAAAGCTCCTTGTAGTGTAGATGCGTTTATTATACATGCTATATCACCATTATGGATCATATACGTTACACACATTTTTATAAAGCTACACACACATAGCCACATACCGAGGTATATACGAAGGAGACACACTTAACCGAGGCGTGCCAATTTAGTCCTCAGGGGTAGCAACGCATTCGTAGCACAGAAGCAAGAACTGCTGTTATAGGCAGAAATATAAATATCTACGGATACGACTTTAATTTCCTTTGTCCCTTACCCTAAATCTCAATCATTACCCAATAACATACTGTTTTATTACTAAGATACAACGTATATCTAATAAGGAATACACAAAATGAATCGTATGTAATGGTAATAAGAGTTATTTTGCAACGTTCCAAGATATCACGAGATTTTGTGCGTCGCCTCATAAATATTGGAATGTCCTCAGAACAGTATTATATGAAGATGAATTCTTTAGTATTTTGTTCTAGTGTCTGAAGAAGAAAGAGCCCTAGTTGTGTACTTTATCGAAACCTCCTAAAGAGACAGGCCGTCTGATGGCATCTGATGTTATTACACCCACCAATTGTCACAGTGACAAGCAGGTAAGACCGCATCGCCGCCGACCGCATATTGTCGAACAGAATCAGTACTTAAATCAAATCTTGGTTTGATCTCAGATGCCCATGGGAGGCAGTGAGCACTTACCGTTCGGTGCACTGCAGGTTCATATCTCAGATATAGTAATGATCAATGAGTTTGCTATGAGACCGCTAGAAGTCGACGGGTCCTATTTGTAATACTCCGAAGTCAAGGGAATGGTATATGACAGTACAAAGGAGAGCAGGCTAAAGAGCTTGCTCCGCTGTAAACTCTACTTTTTAGACATCATAAAAAATGCTAAAAAAAATTATTAAGCAGCCCTGAGGACTACCAACAGAAGTGAAAACTTAAAAATGTATTTTGAAATTTCAAACTGATAGATATTGAAATAGAATTATGAGAATATTTACAAATACATTTTAAAAAGCGCCAGACAGAATGATACCGTAACGCGTTACGTAACAAATCAGATTACCCTCCCATAGATATCTCTTCAAAATGTATATGCTGTTAATACAACCCTGTAAAGCGTAGGTATAGTAAAAAAATAGGCCAGAACACTAAACACTAAAATGTACTAAATTCTAAGATATTGGAGGCAACTCACTGCGGACTGAAACGTCCTAACCGAATAATATCGCTGACCTTTCAGGAACTGACACAGGAAACGTAATACGATTTTCTTGCCTATCTGTGTCCAAAACTTAATTTACTTGCGTCCCTGGAGCAGCATTCTGCAGTACTTCTAGTCAATTTAACTAGTTTCTGGCCATAGCATTCGATTTTATATCCGCTCGTATAGTTTCCGCATGATAACATTTTTAGGGTATCATTGAGAGTAGACAATATTTATCATTTGATTTGTATCAATCATTATTGCTCATCCTAAGGGTGACGATACAGGAGGTGACGATAGTGGAGGAGGAGGAGGAGGTGAACAAAAAAATAAACCGACGATAAGGCAACTCAGTATTAAAATCAGTGAGTGAACAATCAATCATCTCCTATATTTCCACCCTTAGGGTTGTTTTTCAAATTTATTAATATGAGACCAATATGGTTATCAACAAGGTATGAGAGTACAACTACAAGGTGTACATATAACTCAGTGAAATCAGTAAGAGAATACGCAATCATCTCCTATATTTCTACACTTGGGGTTAGAATTTTTGTAAAAAAATATGTGACCAACTTCGGAGTATATATCTTACTATTCTACGAAACATTCCAACTTTGTCAATGGGAATGCCTTGTAAGTATCTCAAGTAAATGAACAAGCAGGTCAATAGAAGACTTAACTGAGACGTTCCAACTTAGTCCTCAGGGGTAGCAATGCCGACCGACCTAAGAAAGAACTTAGACACGATCATGGCTTGATTACAGATGTTCATGGGCGTAAGTGACAACTTACCTTCAGATGGACTGCATGCTCGATTGCTCCCAGTTATAGAAAAAAAACTATCAAAAACGAACTTTACATACATAATCTGACGCACACACTTCTCCATTATCTAACACGAATAAATAACATACGCACGTACGAAGAACACGTGTTAGTTAGAGACAGGGCTTGATGCATACAAATTAGAGGGACGAGTCAGGCCAATTGAGGACAGAACACAGTTTGAAGCTCACAATTTCTAGGCAATTCGACCTAAGTGCGTATTCGTGAAGCTATTTCCAAATGAAGCTATATTTTAGTCATGATTGTGACACAGTGAAATGATATACGCGACGCAGTTATACTTAGTAATAAATGACGCGGCGATACTCTATTAAAATTAATGTATCATTTCTTTTTAAATCCATCGTATCTCATTAAACTATTAAGTTAAAATTTGTCTTCAAAAAATCTTCCCACTCAACACCATGGAGCTTTTTATTTCCTACATTTCCTACGCCATGTTCATGAACTCTAGCGTAACAAAGCAGATGTCTATAAATATTTGTGTGTGACAAAGGTATAGTAGTGTGTGTAATGTTTTCTTGTACTTATTTAATGTATTTCTTTCTGTATGTATTTCTTATACATATAACAAATCTGTAAGTGATTGATATCTGTACATGGAAGATATCTAAGAAAAAGCCTTTTTAGGGGTAT
>DWNJ01001412.1:0-12115 GCA_018250275.1 Udranomia eurus
GGGGAGGGGGTGGGGGGGGGGGCGGTTGTCCGGGCGGGCATGTGGGCTCGGGCCTGGGGGGGGGGGGGGGGGGGGGGGGGGGGGGGATTGTTTAAATAATATCGATATGATAGTGAACTAGGGTATTGCAGAGTTAGGGGCGACGAATTATTTAATTATTTTCCGTTTTTTTAGCCTCCTGGCGGCAAATGGTGGCGGCAAATCCGCCACTGATGGTGGACGGACATCTAAGTGACGCAACGTATATCAGACAATGTTAATTAAACTATGAGCTACGTTCTACTAAACGCTTACAACGCTAAACGGCTCAAAGCCCTCTATTAAGACCGTTCCACAATAATAATGTTGCGACAGAACATTATTATTCGCAGTTTGGCACCCACGCCGCGATCACAACGACACATCTAAATAGGTGGGCGTTCCACTTTGGCTTATGACGGGAACGTTCACAAGCTAGTGGAACGGACGAAACTGCGGTCGTTGGCGTGATCGTTGTCAACGGTTAGTGGAACGCGAGGTCTATCGCCAATACGACGACGTTAATGACGTCATCTCGTCTTATGGCGCGTACGTTGTTGTGTGCGTTAGGTGTGCGTTCATCGGAGGCGAGCGCTGTGAAACGACGTGTAGTGCCACACTGGAACGGACAGAGTGTGTAATGTATAGCCAATATCATACCTAATTATGATTAGGTATGAAATTCGGTAATTTATGAATTAGCGAATTTTATCAGGGAAGCGTCCTTTTGAATGTTATATTCAGCTAGTTTCGGTACCCTCTTCGACCCAATATCTACTCGAATGAACATAAGAGGAAATGAGTTTTTATCTTTATCACTCTCACTTTGAATCCCTTTTTAAGCCGGATGTAACATTCAAATATAGATGGAGCCCTACTTATATTTTAGTTGTTACGTCACATGAAGTAGTATTTAAATCTCAATTTTACTAACACCTCAATTATAAGAAAATACGGACATCTTTTTTGCGTTAATCTTTTTTAATTAAATTCATGCAAGTATATATATTGTTTCTAGTTTTGAACAATTTGAACAATTGAAAAATATTTAGGTACCTACTTTATATGTTACCTACTTTTATATGTTTATTAGGAGATGGATACAAAATTAATAATGAAATATTCACAATACTATGATAATAAAACATGTATATTTAACACTATCGCACTATAGAAAGTTATGGATCCGAAGTTTGAGCCAAGGATACTACTAACTAGTCCTAATGCTATGAAAAGCAGAGCCTTTGGAGATCCGGAGGCCTGGACAAAGAGGGAGCGGATATAAAATCATTTTATTCTCTATTTTGGGGACCCCTCTTTTTTGGAGGCTCCGGGCAGACGCTTCTCCTGCCCTCCGCCGAATCCAGCCCTGATAACTGACACTGTTCGAATTAGTGTAACATTTCAACGTACATCATAAAATATCAGCAACAATCCAATACCATATTTAGAAATGAAACTGGATTAACGCAAAGGTGTCTTATATACTAAAAAGATCTTTCTATCCAGCCCACCGTATGCCCGTGCAATGTGTCGCTGATCCGTTCTAGTGTGCCGCTAACTATGACAACACTGTAATGTACTCGTATACTATGTAACTGTCATGTACAAAACTGTACCGAATAATTAATAAATAATCAGTTGATACTTTATTTTGTTTACTCAATAACGTTCGGTAATGTTGCCCCGCTTTTGAGCAATCGGTCTTTGGTTGGTGTAATTTTCAAGGTTTGATAAACGAAAATTGTATTTCAAATGTATGTATAGATATCAGGAGGACGTTTAAGTTTGAAGTGTAAGCCGTGTGCTGAGAATAAAACGTGAAAATGTTTACCACAATAGAAACATAATAGCGCGTATGGGTTAGGTGTCGCAAAAGATCAAAGTCCCTCATAACTTTTCCTTAACGCCGCTATTATGTAGAATTCTTTACCACTTATCCTCAGCATACATGAACATACTTTTTATCTTTTTCCCGATATAAAATACCACTCCGCAACTCCGTATCGTCTCGCTAATTTGTTGACCTGATAAGTCCATTTTGACAAAGTTTACAGAACGTGAAAAAAACTTCAGTAATTTAGCTGTTAAAAGTCAAGATCAAGAAAATCAAGTTAAGTAATTAGGGTGACGGTATGCTCAATTTTTTTAAGCGTACGAAAACATACAGCGTACAAGAACGTTTTAGAACTCGGGAAGTAAAATGATTGTTTTATGTTATTTATAATTAACTCGGCAATACTGAAGAACGTTATTTGGTAAACTGTTAGAATGTTTATAACATATGTTACATTTATAAGTAGACTATGATAGTCTTTAGAAGCGCTTTCTCACTCTGTCGGTGTTATGGACGCCACTCCTTGTGTGATAGGGAGAGCGAACATTTCCGACGAGTGATTTACAACATGTACTATATTTAAAAGTTTAAATTAGTACCTTATTTTAATTGGTTCAAATCTCTAAGTATATCAGTTGATTAATCATGATATATACTCGTATTATTTATCGATTTAATTATTAATTTACTCTTTTTTTTCACTTATTTTATTATTTCCAAGAAAAACTAAGGGGGGTCCCTTAAAAATGGGGGGATATATTTGTTTTTTACTGAGACCTCATGTGGACCATATTTTGGATTCTTACCCCCTAGAAAAAAATAATTAATAGATCATTATACAGCTGGTATTATTTTTACTCTTTCGTTTACATCGCAAATGTCATGTTTTAATACTTTCGATTTTGACATGTGACGTCACGTCATTTATGCGTATAGTCGCTATGGAGAAAAAATGTTAAATTGATCATATTTTTTTTTTTGCCATACTCCATGTGCATACGCGAAAATTATGTAGTTATATCACAATACATAATATATTGCACTTTAATATAAAATATATATTACTTCTAAAATAGTTTCAAGGGCTTACATACTTAAAACACTACCTCAAAACTGAAGTGTAGGCATATTATTACCAGCCATGTATTTAGAGATTTGAACGTACCTACCGTTTTATTGTAGATAAATAATGTTTTATTGAAACCAAATAATTAAAATTTCAATAATTGTAAGAACGCTGATTATGGAAATTGTTTTTCGTTGGATTTGAACTGGTTCTATTGCGTTTTTTTTACTGAGCTATACAGTAATGGTCACATAATTATGCACATAATGTTAATCTTATATGGAATTCTGTAAGGAGAATCAAGATTGGGATCAGTTCAATTTCAACATGCCTTGTTTTAATGGGAATTGTGGCATAAATGAAGTTACAGTAGCACTGGTGTGATGGAAACGTAGCGGATGTCGTGTCGGGATGCCGAATATGTTCGTATGACAAATTCCGATATTCATCACGGATATGACTTTATGACGTGATAACATCTCATAAATCGATGAACGCCTGGTGTACGCACGAAAAAGCATGACTCTTTGTCACGTTCCGCCTGAGGAGGCGAGAACGCAGAACATGCGATATGTGTTGTATAATTTAAGTAAAAAAATATTCGAATTAACGAGTACAAATAAATGTTAATTTTCCAAAAAAATCACTTCAATTAACTCCTTTGTATTATACAAATAATGATAATTCGGTAATAATAATTCAATTCATAAAAGTATGCAATTTTTTATCAATGTTTCCTTATGGCGTTATCACGTAAAATTGTTGTTCGTAAACCGACTGTATAGTCAACCAATTTTTTTTTATTCCTGCTTGCCGCCTATTTTTCATTGTTCACAATATTTTACCGTGAAAACCACTTAAATGTGTAATAATCGAAAAGGCATAGTAATTTTAGGCATAATAGTAACTACATGCTATGATTTTTATAATAACCGTTCGCTGGAATGCAATTCTGGATCTCGGAAATCGGTTTGTACTTTGTACGTCTAATTTATCTATTATAATTAATTCAACTGCGAAAAATCGTGACCATCTGCTAAAATGTAACAACGGTATTAAACTGTAGGTTAGCTGTTCAAGCAGCATTCATCCAATAACGGTAGATGTCGCCACATTTCCCATTAGATTAGAATTGTCCTAACTTTTTGTTCCTAAATTGTAGGCACGCGCTTACACTTTACGGATAATTTTCTACGGTTTTTGTATAGAATTTTGGAGGATATGTGGTTTAGCGTGAAAACGTCTTATGTTCTAAATAAATTTATGTTTGAATATCATAATATTGATCGACGTAAGGTGTATTCTATTGCATTTGTATTGTGGTATAATAAGGTAAGAATAATATTGTACCTCGTAACCAAACATTAAATGTGACGTGTATATTTAAAACCCTTTGGGGCCTATAATAAGATCCTTTTTAAGAGGGAACCCGAAACTTGTTAATATAAAAAGTTAGAAAATACATTTCGTGTTCTGTAGCCATTTTGATTTTAACGGGCGCCAAAGTGAGATACAAAGAACTGCATGGATCAAATAATTGTTTGACATAGACGTTTTCACTTACACTTAAGTAAATTGTACATATGATTTTTTTTATGATTCACTCCCACTCATTTAAGTTACTGATAATCGTAAAACGTTAAACTTAAAATCATGATTTTGTAAATATAGTTTTTTTAGCATATCAATTGTTCCACTGTTTAAATTCACAGGGTGATTTGTTTACGAAGTGAGATTAGAGAAGAAAAAAGGATTTTTGTTACAACCAATAATGAACTTGACCTGTTAGAGATATCTGTTGATAATATCGGATGTTACTTGGTTTGCAGTTTATTTAAAAAAAATAAACAATTATGTAAGATTGTAACAAAAGTATTAAATGGAAATGAATGCTAGAATATAAAGTAATTTTGAATTATAATTAAGCAATCATCACACAAGATGTAGCACAATTAAAATACAGACGAGATTTATTTTTCTAAACCTTTTTTTCCAGAATTTTTGTTTTATCATACTTTGTCTGTTTTTGGGTCGGACTGCATGACACTTTATATTAACGTTACGAAAAGTTAGCCAAGACAATTCGTGCAGTCCACCACATCTAATTGTAACTGTAATCACCTCATAATGACTTAAACACGGTCTCTAGAGTTAAAAGAACTACCCCTTTTTCAAAATATCGATAACTCAGGTGGGTTAAGACTTTTGTTCCCTGTAGTAGCGGGACCTAAGAGTAGCGCTACGCTATCTCCTGCCTATCGTAAGAGGCAACTAAAAGGGGACTTCCGGGATCGGGGCGGTAAGAGTGGGAGCTCGAGCCGTCCATTTCACGATCCCGGGAAGGACGTCACAATGGTGTAAACCAGGAAGGTGCTGGGTCGACCCATCGTGTCTCCCCAGAGACGTGCCTGATGAGGCGACGTGCTATAGTACTCACTTGAAGTTCCTTCGGAGATCCCGACTACCCCCATAAAGCACAGGAGGTCACCGAGAGGTTTTTAGTGAGTGGAAATTCCACATAACTCGGTATCGCTCCCACGGTACCGAGTACCTTTGAAAGGTTTTCCCCGCGTGAAAATAAAAAAGGTGGGCTTAGATAAGCTATGTGTTTAAGTGCTAGTTATGTGAGGCTGCAGGAGGATAAAAGAGGCAAAAAGTCCGATTTTCACATAAGATAATTTAATAAAAAATAACTTTACAATTACTCTTTCTGATATAATTAAGATTGGTGACAATTGTCCGATGGTACGAAAGTACACTAGTAGTAGTAAAAGTTATAATAATTACAAATACATTATACATTAATATTCCTATTCTAAACCTATTTACACGTCTAAGCCGCTGACGTAGCATTCGTGGTTCCACTGCACGGCGGCGGCAGCGTCAGGTTGAAGGTAACGTAGGTTGAATTAAACGTAGTCGGATAACCTGGTACGACCGTTTCCATGATATAACACGCTGCTAAACTGACTAGCGTTCCCTTGTTTGTTATTGGTTTAAAGACACTCACCTTAAATGATTTGTTCTTTAAAATATGGAGGAAAGGAGAGATTAATATTTATTTTATACATAAAAAACGATATCCGTTTGGAGTGCTCCTATACATTCAAAATATGTAAGCATGAAATTGTTAATTCATGGCGCAAGCCATTTAATACTCAAATACTTTGTTTTAATAGTTTTGAACTCTATATTAACAAGCCCTACAACTGAAATTTCAAAATTACTTCGAACTGCAATAAATACTGTAGTAACACTTACAAAACAAACGTTTCAATTCCGTTATACGTCTACAGACAATATCTTAGAAATTTAATATAATGTTATACCTTGGATAGTAACACAAATTCCTTCTTTTTGCTGCATCCTTACAAAATTCCAGTGTAATAGAAAATAGCTGTACGTTCGGCTTTATGAAGTGTCTGTTATGTTTGAAGCAATAAAGTTATATTAAAGCTAAAAGTATGTTCTGCCAATCGAATTAAACCGAATATTAGAAAGGATGGTTGAGATAAACGAATCCCTAGATTAAACGGACTCGTACGAGATCTGTTCCGTCCTAATTAATTATAGTACAATACATTTGATCGGCCCACAGTTAACAAGCGTCATTAGTGGAATGAAGGTTCATTTTTATGTATACAAGTATCTATTAGGGCGGTTTGTTCGTGTGCTTATGCCTTCCGGTTGACATACGGTCCTAAGTAAACAGCGACGCTTGCCGCTTATGAGAAAACTTGTGTTGTTATTCTACGTAAAGCATTTTGTACAATATTTGTGTTTTTATGTGGTTTGAGTAATATTTATTTGTTTTTGTAGTCCTCTTTCATGTCAATGGAGGATGAGTATAAATTGACCATTGACCAAGGAGGAAGTACGTTAGGACCTTGAAGGAAAGTTGTTTTTTCTTATTTTAATCTATACCACGTCTATCTATCACTGTAAACAAACGACCTAAAAGGGAATTCGACGTAGAACCATGTAAATGTGAAGACACATCATATTCTTCATCACAAATTTATTGAAGCGGTAATGATAGGATTGGAGGGAATCAATAACGGGTACAAAGTACAATTATAGAGGTCAAAAGGCCCTTGAGGAAGGAAGAGGTTATAGGAATCATTATTGATCCTTTTAACAGAGTATAAAGATTTTCTAACCGACGAAAAAAACGGAGGAGAGATCTCAATTCCATACATATATATTTTTTATGTTAGACCACGCATAATTTTTTTACATAATTAACCAATTTTGATAATAATGTATTTATACTCTGATGTTGGTCCCATAATTTGAATTTGTAACGTTTGACTTCTTACCCGAAGTGTACAAACATAAGGGAAGATAGTGTATTCACTTATTGATTTTGTGTTGCTTATGTGTACAGCTCTTATATCTTGTAGTTGGTCTCATATTAATAAAATTAGAAAAAATCAACTCTAAGAGTGGAAATATAGAGGATGATTGATTGTTCCCTTGTTGTTATTATTATTATATTATTATTATTGACGATATTCGATATTTATTCATCCTTGAGATTAAGCAGAAAAAAATTGATATGATTTTATGTCAGCTTAATCCAAAAGCAAAAAAAATATATTTACATGGTAAAGTAAATATCATCGCAATGTTTTCAAAGCATTGAATAGGGTGAACATATACACAAACTACACAAAAATAAGTTTTTTTGTTTAATAAAATAAAATCTACATGTTATTTTTTGTTAAATTTCATAATCTTGCTCTCACCATAGTATAAACCTACTGATACTTATTTTTAACGTGACTCAAAAATAAAAAAAACCTACTGAACATTATCCTCATAAAAACATTGATAAAGTTACGAATATATCCTTCACAGTTATTGAGATACGAGAAAATATGAGATATTTTATACGCCACATTATGTTTATAAATCGCTCCAGGGAATAAGGGTTTGTTCCTTGTGATTTTTGGCGTGGTTCGACTACAAAATGCAGAAGTTGGTGAAATTCTTTTTTAAGTTCATCTTTTACGTCCCCATTCGGTGTACAATATATAAGTTGACTTCAGTTAGGATTTGATTAATCGATACGCAATATTATTGGGTCTGCAGGTCGACAATTTGGGTCACTGGTGTGACTTTTTCATAGCAAGTGTTTAATTTACGGAATTGTTAAAACAAATGTGCATACATATGTATACATGAAAGACATATATATTTAAATGAAAAAGAAAGGAATACTATAGTGTATAGTTAGGAGAATTTAATACAATATGTCACTGTAGAACTTTTGTACTTTTGTAGGTTTTCTTTTTTAAATCTCAAACTTGGGTTATGCCGAATTCGAAGCGCGTAAATGAATATTTTATAAGTGAATTTTTTAGACTCTTACGTTATTTTGGGATTTTAGGACTTTTTAGTACCAGGATAAAGTTAATAACGCTAATAACTGAATCGGAAGCCTAGAAACTGTGTGGATTGATATAATCTGTCATGTGTCAATCGTCACAAATCTTTTGTTCTTACTTGTATAACGCAACCGGATTGTACATTTCCGTTCGAGTACAAATAAATATAAAAATGGAAAGTCATCGGACGTTCATTTCGTTCTGTTTCCGCGCCATTGGTTTTTACTGGCAGAGAAAATTACCATTACTGAGCTGGTCACGTTAAATACTACAGCATTTTATTTCATCACACACGGGTTTTAGGGATGTTTTAGATAAGTTGGATAATCGAGATCGTTGTTAGGTGTGAATACGATAATGTTTATTGTACACTACAAATATATAAGAATAAAGAAGTAATAAACAAGATAAACAAACTGGTGTACCCAATCGGTGAACTTAAGCACATAGCGATCTCTTTCAGCCAACCGTGAAACCGTGGCGCTAAGTTTAAGTTAAGTATAGAATATAAGTTTTAAAACTGTCATAAAACTTGGACACGGTTGAATATATAAATATCGTGACACACTCGTGTCGTAGGTGCCTAGTCGTAGGGACAACACACAGATAAGAAAACCCAGACCGATAACAGAATAAGCCGTCATTCAAGTTTATGCTTCGTTGAGAATCGAACCCAGAAGCCAGCCTCACGAATATGTTCAAAATCGAGCAATACATACATCGGGCAATACAACACTTAAGTCGAGAAACAATCTAGCCGGATTATCGGAGGGCAATCATTATATACAATTTCATTGAGCAGGCCAAGTAAATCCGATTAACTATCCGAGTGAGCTTAAAAGGACAAATGCAAGAATAATTGTGAACCGTTTTGGAGGCCATTTATTTGCTTGCAAGGCAGATTGTATTAGGAGTTGCTCTAGTAAATAATGATAAATTTATTTTGAGTGGAAACTCATGTTAACTGAAGATATTAATTTTAAACCTGTTTATGCACGTTCTGAACTCAACAGCGAGCGAAAGTTCTAATAGAAATATCTCACGAAGTTCGACCACCTTGTATTAAGTCTGTCTCGTTACGCCTTTCAGACTGAAATGCACGAGGGCTTTTATTTTACAAGGCAGAAATTATTACTAATATGTGTATAAACGAGTATACAAACACATATAAGTAAATATTGTTTCATCATAATAATATAAATACGTGAAGCAAAAACGTTGGTAGGATTTTTACGACAATTACTTGGACAGAGGAGTACGAAATTTGATACAGTCAAAGTTTCAAGAATATTTTATATAATAATAGATTCAAATATATTAAATTAGTAAAAGAAACCATTACGCACACAACCATGCCTTTGAGTCGCGCACGTATAATACAGGTATATATCTGCTATAAACTGAACGTCATTTTAATACTTAATCGAGAGTGACGTGGACATCGGTAATGTCAAAGAATAACGTAATTTTGTGTAGTCAAAAAAATTTTTTAAGTATTCTATAGGTATAAAAATACAGATATTCTACAACTGATAATTCTATGATACACGGCTAGGCGATCTCTAGTTTATATAAATATACAATAAAAGTAGGTAAAAAACGCACGTAAAAAGATACGTTTGGCTTCAATATACCCAGGAAAAATCCAAGTCTAAATTGTGTGAATATCACACTAATTTAATGCTCTAAACGTATGAGCTCAAAACATTTTAATATCTTTAAATATGTCCTAATTATATAATGTGGTTGAAACGTTTTAAGGTATTACATAGATTCGATTCCAAATAATTAGATTTTTTCTTTGGTACCATTTATGATTGTAGGTAAATAAATAGATAATAAATAGATTAATTTAAGCAATGTATAACATGTATTCACAGCCAATACTTTTATATAATAATGAAGATTTACGTTGAAAGTGCGAGTAAACGTGTTTGTTAAACTTAGCTAAAGTAATTTGTAACATAAATTTGAGTGAGCTTAATTAGCTTCTGTAATAATGAAGTTAATGTTCTCGGTTACATTCTAATTCGCAAGCTCGTTTATATCGACTTTCCGTAAAGATATACGGTTACAACCTTTTATCGACTCGGGAGCCACTGCCACATAGGTGTGCCACAGAGATAGGTCTCTGCTGTGTAAGTAGTGTTTCGGTTTTTGGGTTCTGGTTTGAAAAGTGTGGTAAGGAAGAAACGAAGCGTTTAAACTTAATCTTCTTTGTTACCTGCAAAATAAGTTTAAGCTTAATTCTAGGGGTAGCAAAACTGTTGTCGACTCATGGCGAATTCTGATCGAGTTTGATTAAAGACTGTGGGATGTAGCGTCCACTTAAAAATATGCTTCGATATTTAAAACGTACAAATCTAAAAGTACACAGTTTTACAAGTCACAAGGTATAATTAAAATACAGTATACATTCAGTAACTTTGTAATTCGACGGTAGGAAGTAGGGAATTAAATTTTAATATTCGTTTTAGTGCGAACTTTATATGAATTGAAATATTAATTCAATTAACATATAAAACGTCACTCCCGCAACCTGGACCGAGTTCGTTAATTTCAATTTCAATGTAAAATATCCATTAAGCTATAAATCCGTGCTTAATTCTCATAACGATTTCATGGCAACATAAATGGCTTGGAAAAACTTGTCATTAGTGAACAATACGCAATGAAAGCTTCATATTATTCACCTACAACGAGACTAATTCGATTAACTTTGATACTATTTAAGCTATAATGTTTTTATCATAACATAAATACGTGAAGCAAAAAGTTTAGGAACGTTTTTTACGACAATTACACGAACGGAGGAGTATGAAATTTGGCACAGTCAAAGTTTATACAGATAAGAAGTTCCGAAAGATAATATTTTATATTATTATATATATATTATTTTTATTATTATATATACATCAGAAATACATTAAATTAGTTAAACATAATAGTACTTATTTGTCGTCAAAAGTAAACGTTTAAAATCTAAAATGGGTATTTGCATTTGTATTGTTTATTTGATCCTTCGCATCATCTGATTAGTATAATAAAATTCATGTCCAGCAATAACATTAAGAAAATTGTAAGAAACCCTTGGAGGCAGTAAGCAGTGGAAATCGTTTGGTGCACGGACAATTACTTTCGGGTCCGTAGTCGATTCCCTTCAATTCGCGTTTCTTTATTGGAAGCGAAACGACTTCTGTCGATTTAACTAGAGCCATATAATTCGGTTCAATTTATACCTACACATTGTCGTTTCTGTAAAACAAATTACAATCTAATGTCTGCGAAAACGATTTGGGATTTTTTCAATGCTCTGTTTCGATCAATCTTTTTTTGTTGGAGACAAATAAATGTTTAACTAACGAATTGTAACAGCAAATTAATACAGATCACTCTAAAACAATGGCTTAGAGTTATCGGAGAATAAACTATTATGTTATTGTTAAAGCATGTTAGAAATGTTTTTTTATTCTACAAGACTGTTGGACATTTAAACAACATTAAGTATTTGTTTGGAATATTATGGTTGGTTCATGTTAGGAGACCACTCAATATTTATGAATTATATAATGCGTCTCCTACTTTAACAGTATTAATAAACTTGTTATATTTATTATTTGAATTTGCAAAAAACAATTCATCCCGGAAATAGATCCTGTGGGATAGATTTTGGGATAGACTTTTAGATTTAAAGGATACCCAAACTCTGTACCAAAAGCTTTGTTTTTCGTGTATGCATTGATAGATCCCTGAATAAATTTCTGAATCCCACAGGATTGTACTGTGAATAAATCTTTTTCGGTT
>DWNJ01001413.1:0-12114 GCA_018250275.1 Udranomia eurus
TAATAAGATTCGGGCATTTCATATTTTTCTGCAGATGTCTAGTATTGACTTGCTTTTTAGTTAAGGCCACACCACGGCCCTTAACTTAGGGACTGAATTTGTCGGGTTTTTTTCACTCCTTTTTCACACCATGATTAGTTTTAAGTGCGGCGATTTGATTCGATTTCAGATGAATAAACTTAACAGTAAAAAGATTTATTCCTTTAATTCTTTTTAACCAAGCCCAAATACCCATTATATTAGGCGAACTTTCGATGCTTTGCTGGATTGTTATCTATTGATTATGTTGATAACCTTGAACGCTGATAAAATTTGTGATAAAGAACTATCTAGAGAAGGATATGTTTTTGAACATTTCATTTTACGTCCAAATTTCAGAACAATTGGTTAAACTTAAATCACGGGTTAAGACAAAAATGCCTTAAAGTCTAGTAATATCAATAAAGTTATTCATAACAAACGTTATTATTATTTAAAAAAAATCCTCGCCATAAAAATGCAGACGCTCGTCTACTGCCATTGTCTTAAAAAATCAATCGGCGGTCGCAGACAACGGAACGTCTCGAGTGGATGATTGAGCGGGAAATGGGCCCCAATCGTAAACGGGGGCCCCAATCGTACGCGCCGGGCAATCGTAAATACTCGCAACTGTTTGCGTTCGAGTCTTAGGGCGGACTAAGTACTATTGGAACCTGCGATGATTGTTTTCCTCGTTGTACGAGTACTTGTAGACTAATCGTCGAATTGGAAGTTCTGTATTTGTAGGTGAGTCATGAAGAAATCGGTAGCGTAGATTTTAATACAATCATGAATTATGAAACAAATAGATTTGTTATGGAAAATATGTAGTTCGATGTTTTACTATTCATTATAGTTGATTAAAAGATGATATAAATTAGCAATGATATGAATAGCGTATATTAAAATGTTTATAAGTATATAAACATTATTATTGGAAACATTAATAAAATATTTATTTGTTAGTTGTAGTAGTGATTTAACTTTAAATGGAAGTCGATTCATAAATTTAAGCACTTATTCATTTCGGTAAAAAAGTTGATAAACGTCTTATTGATATTAGATTTACCTACTAATATTTTAAGTAAATTTATTGCGTCTGTTATATCCAATAGTAGGTACCTGTATATATGCTAGGCATGTAGCACACGAGTAAATTTTCCCGTTCAAAAACGGATCGTGTACGTAACCGGTGGGCCTATAACTTTCAACTACGCAGTCATTTGCACAGACAGGACAATCGAGCAGGCTTATCGATAAACTAGTCGGGATTAAGCCTCGCAGAAGCCAAATAGCGAAAGAATAATTATAGTGGTGCCGAAAAATACGGAACGAAAAAAGCCGCTACTGATGTTTTGAGCAACATGAATGAATTGTTTGTATGCTTCATTTTAAAACCCTGATGTTTATATTTTGGTTATCAAATTCACTGTGTAAAATGTAAAGTTATGAAATAAAAATATTTTCGGTTATGGAGAATAAAAAGGTTTTAGTTATTATAACGTACCGTTTTCATTGAAAGTAATATAATGTAAGGCGTTAGTGTAGTCATGTTAATTTCTGTTAAATCGATTTTGCCTTTCCCTGGATACGGTAAAGAAATAAACTCATAGCACTTGTAAGCATAGTATGTTAGTAGATGATAAGTCTACGTATTTTTGTTACATTTAAAGATGATTCAATTAACTACTTTTGAAAGTACGTCTTGGTGCAAAATATATACTATAAAAGTGCGTTTTATTTTATCCAAACTTCCATTTTGCGTAAAAAGTGACCGCAATTCCAAACTTCGCGGTTAATCCACTTACTACAGCTCGACTACGGGGCACTCCCGCCCATTTATCATACGGAATCGACTGTTTCATTCATTAGTTACCATCTTTTTCCCTTCGCTTTAATTCCCGCCTTATTCTGTTGCTACACATTGTTGAATGGACGGACACTCCACTTCACTAATGTGTTAATGGTTTATAGTTGTATGGAGCTAGTCGGAATAGTTTATGTGTATACGATCAGCTTTATAGCTCATTCTTCGTACGATTCATTAGCCGATTGGAGGTATGAATTAATTACGGTGAATTGTCATTTTTGTGTTTTATACTTCCCAAGAGCCCAAGTTTCCATCAGCCACCTTCCAATTGCATAATCAGACCAGCTCGATGGTACCATAATATTGTATTGTCACCTAATCTACATAATTGCCAAGTTTCATGATGATACAACAATAAAAGCTGCGTGTAATTCAGATTCTTAAACTTCATTACGTAGTTACACGTCGTTCTAATAAAAGGGTGTTAAAAAGTCTGCTTTAAGTAGTTGTGGAATTAGTATTTTTTTTTGTTTTTTTGAAAGCTTGTTTATTTTCTACTTGATACTACTACATTTTACCACGACTTCATCTGCGAAGTGCTTGTGACGAGAATGAAGGTGAACAATAATTCAATTAATAAAAACTTAATTTGATACAAAAAACGTAAAGCCTCATTCAATAAATCTGATTAATAATATAAATACGACTATCATGTTATATCAAGAAATATCTTAATTAGTTATTACGCCGCGCATAAAACTACATATCAGGTGTTATCCTTATTAAAATGGACACAAGAACACCTAGAATGAGGCCAGTTACCTTTATAACCTACCATAACTATTATTATTCATTAGGCGTCCATACACGCAATTGATATTTATGTACAAAATAAGCCCACTTAAGTCACGGACCATTTTAAAGATAAATAGTTTTAATAAAAGCGTTTCCTTCGCATGTGGCGAGCATACATTTAAGGACTAATTTAATTAATTGTACCATTTCCTCGTTTAGAGTGAACCCCCACACCCGCCCGGCGCCTTAACCGCTAACAATATTTTTCACTTACATAGAGCCACAACAAATTGCCCTCAATATTGTGGGCTTAACCTTTCTCATAATGGACTTAGAAAATCCTTGACTGCAGCTATATATTCGGATTTTTATACCAGATCGTTGTATTTAATATTCAATCACATGATCAGTATTATATGCAGATAGTAGATCTCTCTACTAGCTAGCGGTGTACCCCTCTCATTCAGCTTATTATACCATATTTAATTAAACAACCTTAAAGATAATGTATTTTTCAGATAGTCAATATTAAGTAGTAAAAAGGGATTCAAGTTGTATAATGTTCTTCAAATGTTGCTATTACACTTTCTGGAAGTGACGATGATAATTTCCGATTTATATTACCGATAAAGACAAGTATATTTTTATCAGTCTGTACACCATAGACACTATTCGACTAATTTAACATTCACATTTACACTATGCATATTTTTTGTCAATGTACATTACCTGTGTATAAGCCAACCGCGTTAAATTCGCTTGATACAACAATAAGCGCTTCCAAAATACAATTACGTAAGTCTGTTTGGCAACATGGGTTATTAAACTCCCTTAAAGATGTTTAGCACTCTCGCAAAGTAATTTATTCCTTCCAAATCACTTTAAAGAATCGTAATAGATGTCACTTGTAGCTACACCTCGCGAATAACTTTGCCAATTTAACTTTATTTGTGTCGCAATATTGCCTAAACAACTTTCCGCTAACTCCCTAAATATTGTGTAGGGAAAAAATGAGATAACTGATTACATAAGACTGTTATCGAAATAGGGGGAATGGGGGAAATGTTCCGTTCCGAGGTCTTGGGAGGTTTGAGAGGCTTCGTGAAAAGATTCTCCAAGGCCGGATTATTGAATTATCAACAAAACATCGCACGCTTGAGCGCCCGCGAGCTTCTAATTACTTTTCGCTCTTCAGTAGTATCATCTCAATCCCGATGAGTAATCGATGCTGGTTTGATTATAACAGATTTGTTGGTATACCACGTAAATGATCGGGATTGGGTTTGGAAAATTTACGCACGCAGTTAAAATTACGTTCATCCGTAAGTCGAGGGGCTTTTAAAACAGAATGGGCGGTCAAATCGTTTAACATATCTACTCGTACAGGATTAATTGTTGGACAATCAGACTACATTACAGGTTATTCGATCGTATTACAAAAAAAAGTGTATATGTGGCTCTCAGATAAGAAATTGTAGCAGAAGAAGATGTAAGCACTGTTGTAATCCACTTAAAAGAGGAGAGGAGAGAGTTCTTTTCAATTAAAAAGTATACAAGCAATGAAGAATCTGTGATCTCTGTCCCACTGAATTTAGGCATCTCTTTACATCAACATTGCGATTGCTAGTTCCAATTTTAGAAATACAGATGCTAATAAAATTATAATAATATTCTGAGTTAAACAATTGTTGTGAAAATTATATTCATTCAGGTTTTAGAAACTTGAACAACAATTGACATTTCGTCACAAAAACGATCTTATTTATGAAACTTGTCCCGGCGTTCCATATGAGGTTATGGGCAGGATTTCCCGGGGAGTGTTTTTAAGTGATGCCAGCGAAGCGGACCATCCGATATACGTTCGGCAAATTAAAACCAGTCCATGCGTACGGCCATTGTGAGAGCCGGCTGTATTGTTGCCGATTTGTCTGCACGGAAAAACACAAATGGCGTGGACTGGGGTTAAGCTTTGTTAATCGGACACTGAAGATAGGACCGGACTCATCGGGACCGCTAACAAGCGTTTAAGGTAACCGGCTTATGTTTGTTTAAGGCGAGAGTATGTTTGTTTGCAATTTAGCATATAAAATTTAAATGTTGGTCTGCCTTGTAAATATTTGCGTTACGTTATTGAGGTGGAGAGGCTCGTTAATCGGGTATTTCAAAATGAATACACTCCAATGAGTTTCACGTAAATATTGCCCGTTTCAATATATTATAAGCAATATTTATGTGATAGGTACACAGTTCCACTGGGGAGGCGGCACCTCTGTATTATGAGTAACATGTACGACGAATTTTGTTCTATTAAAAATAAATAACAAGTTTTGAACAAGAATATATGAGTAAAGTTAAAAGATATCCTAAAAAGAGCTTATTCCGCCGTTTCAGACGGTTTCATACTCCTAAACACGATTTTATTCCGACATACAAACTGCTAATGCTAAGTAACGGTTTCAGACCGTGAATGCATTCGTAAACCTATTTTTTTACAGGACACGTCCATTTGTACACGACTGGTAACAGGCAAGTAACAAGGTAACATGTCTACGCTCTCTACAACTGAAATATTAAAACGATGAAGTCGGCGCGGGCGGGGAGGTACGGTTACTCGTGTGAGAAATAGCTCCGAATTTCTCGACTATCCGAGGGATTCCGGGTCTACGTCTTCGAGATCGCGTGAAATGACAACAGATTTAGGGAAAGCGGGAAGCGAGGTGTGAAATGTATCCAAGCACGATACGCCTTATATGACATTCTTTGCACCTACTATAATGCGAGCGCCGAGCCGATTCCCTAATCTGTCTTTTATTAAAAACATGTCGACTCGACAATCCGTCTTGTAAGGCGTAGGTCCGACTACAATGGCGTAAACGATGAAAAATATTCTTGACGAAAAATGTTTTTTTTTGTTTGAGAAAATGTAGAGACTAATTTATAGCTACTACTCGTAGTATTTTTTTAATTGAAAAAGAAAATGGAAAAGTAATTAGAAACGATAAGATACGTTTTTTGGCAAAACATGTTTTATTTTGGTACAGTTAATATGTGAAGTGTAATTTGTAATCGACAACTGGTTACTTGTTATATAAATTTTAATAGTTAAGTAGTAAATAAACCGTTCACATAGTTACATTAAAATTCTCGTAAAACCACAGTAAAAAATGCTAAATGTTAATTATTTTATCACATTACACCGTCATTAAAATAAACTATGTTTTAGAACACTCATTCTTCAAACGCGTTGTAATGTACACTTAGTGGGTACATGATACATTATCTATCTTACCTATCTTTATCTATCTTATAAAACTAGTATATTATAAGATAGAACGCTGAAAACAATTTGTCCCCAAGCCTATCTCAATGGTCGGTCACCGTAAAAAACTTACACGGGTTTCGATAGATCTACTGATTCCCTTCGCGACGAATTTCGGAAACCGTTCGAGTTGAAGCAAAGGGTGCCTTTATGTGCCCATTGTGGAGTTATTCGTTGTTAAACGGGGCTACAGAGATTTGCATTCACCCCACTTCCGCGCGACGGAAGTCTGACATTTGTTTGAATATGTGATTTTTTTCCTTGTCGAGTGATTTTTTTCTTTGGATCCGGGATGATTAGGTACCTAGAATTTTTATAAGTTAAGTACTATATTATAATCTATATGTTTAATGATAACCAGTGATTTTTCCTTTGGGTCCAGGATAATTGTTTAGGATTTTTGCGAGTTGGAACTATATTTTAAATTTTATCTTTCATGAAAACAAACGCAGGTCTCCAATAGATGACAACTTTCAAAATGGCGATATACATTTGAAAGATTGTATCATTTTCATATCATTACCTAAACAATAACCACGAACCGTGGATATCTTGAATAAGATTGGATTTATCAAATAATACTTTTACGAACGAAGAATTTGATAGTCGTATAGGGACTGGGGAATATGAAGGACTAGTGCAAAATATTTATACGAGTATATCTTCCTTAAAACGACGTACCAAGATTGTATAAAGTTAAGCTACAAACAGCGATAAGAAGGGGAAAGATCGCGTTACGGGCGCCGCGACACCCATAATTAGCTTTGTAATCCAACGCGAGCCAATTGCCAACTTCGCCCACTCTACCCTAATTAAAAATTAGCGATACCGCCGTTATCGTCCACCACCTTTATAAAGAAGCTGCTAATTTTTAGAATTATCTCGCAAAATGTGGGGCTTGGGTAACTGACAAAATTTTTATACAATTTCTTACTGTATGGTATGGTTTTAGTTACATATTTTCCTTGATCTATGTATACATATATAACACCATAATTATCTAGTTTCAATGGGCATACGCGTAAAAGTTCACTGGTATTAAGATTTATTATAAAACTACATAAGTAACATACACAGTCGTGCACAACATAAATCTTGGGTAAATTATTTGTACCAATATATGAGAAGGTTTAAAAAGGCTGTATATCCGTTGCTATTCGTTGAAATTTACATATTCTAAAGGAAACTTCATAAAAATAGATTCGAAAGTCAAATAACAAGAGGATCGCTAAAGGCTCTGTCTCAACAGAGCAAGGTTAATTTTTGCTATTATTATTGTTAGCCTTCTTCGATTTGCCAAATTAATTCACCCTTCCAAATTTGTATATCCGAAACTGTAAATTGTAGCCTCTTGGCCCAATTATTATAGCATTTATTCTTTATGGGGTAAACAGAGCCCTATTTATTAAGGTTCATTATTCGAATTAATTTGTTTGTATTATGTTGTAGGTTGGGTTGGAAGTGAAACCGAGAGAAAGGTTGTTTTGATATTTAAATGAGGGTTGAGGCTTGATTGTAGCCATTCACCTCAGGAGCAAGGGTCGCGCTATCGGCTGCTCGACCATACGCAGTACCCACAGAATTTTGCGGAATATTAATTAGCCGACTGTGGTCTTGTAATGAAGATACACATAATTTTATCTACATTTTTTGGAATGCAATACTGCATTTGCTGTAATTGAAATGAATAAAAATATCTTATATATAGAAATATAAAATGATTAAAAAACGAGGGACGCTTATGTTCGTTTTCAATCAAATAAAATTTTGACAGTTCATATTTAAATCTTTACTAACACGAAAGATAATGCCTAAAATAATATAATACATTTAAGCAACTCCTAATAATAGTCCAACTGATAGTAAGTGGTCACTGCTTCCATGGACATCTGTAATCAACCTAAAATAGAATCAACTTACTTACTGGCAGTTTATTAAATTTAATATGAAAAATAGTAACTTCTAATAAAACATTTATATTAATACACACACATTGAATTCGATAGTAATACAATCGTTACTCAACTATACTAACGTAGCGCATCCTTACAGTAACTTAGTAACTTTATTAATATCCATCAAGGGATGAACGCTTAACCAGCGGCTTTTGTGAGGTGTCGAGATAAAGCGCTTTCGGGTGCACGGAGCATGCTAAAATTCCCGGACTATAAAACTGCACAAAGGCTTTTCAATTAAAACTTTGAATGGCGCTGTGCTAATTATACCGTGGCCCAGGACATCTATTAGTATAAAATACAGCGTAAACCGCGTTGTCGACGGCGAGGCGAGGCGAACCGGCCCACCCCTCGCTTAAGTGAATTCCGTTAATTAAACCATAAAAACTTCGATAAATTAAGATCCCAGCCAATTCCCCTCTCTAATATAGTCCTGCGTACGGTTTCCAGACGATCGTGGCTTGTTGGACTTTCCAAGTTTTTTTAAGTAAATTTTCTTTCGTCACAAAGTCGAAGATGATTTAATGGAACTTACTCGTCTGTGTTTTGAAACTATTTAGATAACTGTAAACAAAATTTAAGAACCTAATCAATCTATTAGAATGAAATTGCGAATTATATAATACGAAGATACAATATTTACCGAAATAAACATTATAATTTAATAACTAATAAGTAAATAATTCACTGAGTTTTATTTCAAACTTGTGTGAAAGTAATTTTCTAAGTAACAGAGCTGTCCGGTTCAACCCCACGGATCCTGGGAACCCTAATGTACAAAAGATTTTAATGCAAACGACATCGATACAACCGGCAGCGGAGTACAACCGCATAAATTGTTCCAACCTCTCCCTACATTTGTTTGCGGCTTCATTTAAAATTTACTTATTGTCCCCCGATCTAATAAAGGCAATCACTTTGTTACTTCATAAAGATTGCACGATAACACCGCATAATAGAATCGTTTTGTTAGCGCCATTTAATTTCAACGCCGTAATTTAATAAGCGTTTATAACTTACAGCAGACGTTTTTGAGGAAATTCGAAAAGTTTTCGCACAAAATCGTTCCGCTCTTTGACAAAGATGCATTCAAATCTATTGTTGAGTTTTAGTCCATTCGACCAACCAACTTATCGCTTAATTACTACTCTTGTTTTAGTTTTCATTTATTTCAATACGTGCGAATCCGATCCTATTATTCATTTATTTTTCTTTAAATTTTCACAAATTTTTTTCACTCTCTATTACGTTGCCTTGTTCACTACCTATTCCTGTTTTAGTTTTCAATTATTTCGATACATTCGATTCTTAGCCTATTATTCATTTATTTTTCTTTAAATTTTCAAACAATTTATTTCACTTTATATTTCGTTGCCTTGTGCATTCATTCGATTGCTTAATCTAGCGAACTACTCGGAAATTAATCTACTCCATGTCACAATATCTTCACTGTTGCATTTGACCCACTTCCCTACATAATGTTACACGGAAACACCATACGTTAATTACGAACGGACAAAGCTGTAAGCCATAGATTGACGATAAGGCGCGCCCTTCGAAACTCGTATGGAAATTTTCATTAGCAAATTTTGAGGTTAAATGCTTGTGTTCGCTATAATTGGCCCGTGAGTTTAACACGCGTGGGTTGCATTTGTTATAATTTCTGTTTGCTTTACTTTTAAGGAATTTAGATCATTGTTTTTTTATATTGATTGTTGATTAATTTCAATACAAATAGATGAAATGAAATTAAATGAATTAACTTGGCTTTCAGCTCATAACATTTTCTGTTAAACCGAAGTAGAATTTACATGAAAAAAGTACAAATCACGCAAGTTGCCAGTTTTGACGATTGTGATTGTAAAAGTCTAATTCGCCTTAAAATGAAATCTTTACGATTTTTATGTTACAAAACTGAAAGATTTAATTATTTACAATACGGAGTCATTTACTTTTGATAACGGAAGAACACAGAAAAGGCCGAGATCATAATTATATTACTCTACATCTATATTACTCTAATGTGAAAGCCAAGGTTCGTTACACTCAATTGTTTACTTAATTCTTATTAAAAATTCGGTTCTACAAAAATATGTGAGGCCTTTTGTGATAATTGGTTCGTGACTAAATTTACACATGCGAAGCTTACGTCAACGAGTCTTTGTTTGTTTTATGTATCAATTAAATTTAGGTTAGAGGGTGTCACTCGGAGCGTTTATGGCTTGAAAAGTCATAAAACTTTTTGTTTGCGTTAAAATTATTAACTGGTGGAATGTTGATGAATATTTATGAAATGTGCCTGATGAAATACGATCCTCTGATAATAATTTAGATTCTGATAGTATTCAAATGGTAGAGGTTATGGGTTGTTTCTTGGTATATATATAATTATGTTGCTTTGATGTTACTGTAACTTCGAATAGATTTTGCTGAAATACATCCTGCGCAAAGAGGAAAATAAATGCGTATTTAACGGTTAAGCTTAAATGCTAAACTATATTACCATAATTACATAATATAAACCTATGTAAGAATAAGACAAAATCTAAGAATATTGCTTGAGAATACACATAGCGAGAAGATACTAAATATATTTGACTTCACAGCTAAATAAAAACTTTCAAAAAGGTATTTTTTAAATTTGGATGTAGCAAGCGAGCATGCAGTCGACTTGGTGGTGCGTGGTCACTGCTGCCCATGGACATCTGTAATCAACCCAAGACAGGATCAAAGTTCTTTCTGAGGTCGACCATAAATGCGTTGCTATCCTACAGGACTAAGTTGGAACGCCTCGGTTAAGTATGTCTCCCTGACCACAAACTTCAAAGGTAGAAATCGGTGGGGCGGTGGTGCCTCCGGAGTCGAACTTTAAAATGTTTTACCACCTTAACTACTTGTGAAGTGGTGAAGTTGAAACCTGAAAGGTCGAACTTGTGGAGGAGGTTAATGCGTGATTTGTACTGGAGGCTTTACTTAATTGGCACATATTTACGTGCTTTTTTGATCAATTTTAGTAATGAGGCTTTGTCTTTCCGCCCTCTCGATAGATACATATAAATAGACAGACTTAGGTAATCAACAAAAACGAATACTCAAATATACGAGTATCTACTGTCTCGCATTGATTCATACCTCTGCCATGTATAAGATACAAATGAACACGGAAATCAGATAAACGCAAGAATTACACACAGAAATGTTAGGGAATCCATAAACACCGTTACAACTGGCTTACGGCTAACAAGACAAAAGTCAAAGTGCTCGGAAACAGAATAAGTAAGTGAGAATAAACTCTATCTCACGGAGCATAAGGAACAGTCGGTCCAACCGTATTCAAACAGCTCCCAACTCGGAAGCAAATCTTCCACAAAACATCTGTCGCGCAGGCTACATTTTCTACCAATAAAATCTTTTTCGAGAACATTTATCCGCTTTGTGCCAAGGAGCCAACAGGTGGCTCCGTTTATCAATTTGAATGTAATTGCCGTTAGAAACGTTTTTCAGAAGTTGGGTCCGATACCCTATTCAGACAGTATAACAAGGTATTAGAGTTACTGAGAATACTCCATTATAGGAACTTTTATGCGATGTAAGAATTATTGCTTTAAGAAAATAAATCGGGCACTTTCTTACATTAGAAGTTGGTATCCACTTCGCCATATCTTTCTACCTATATCGTATATCTAATACGATATAGGTAGAAAGATATTGTTAGCATATTTGACTACTTCAAAGACAGAATATTTCATAGTTATATTTTCTTTTAATTTTAAATTTTAGTTGCATCTAGTACTTTTACACTTAAGTGTACCTAATACTAATGAAATAGCATTTTCTTAAGAAAGTCCCAATTTTGCCCCATACTTATTAAGTCACATGCAAACCTTAATATATTGGTAAACTTATTGTTTTATGAAATTGACGTCAATATACCGACAATAATATTCAAAACTTCCCCAGATAGAGTGCAGCCGCTATCAAATTTCCAGGAAGTCCTTTAAAACTTGGAAGGTAAGTTTATTTGATAGCGGGCGTCAAGATTTAAGTTGTTTACGGAAAGTCCGCACACAGCGTGCAATATTGAGTCTAGCTCAGCAGCAAACTCGATATTGTACGCTCACTTGCCTAAGTTTAGTGTCGCACAGTGGATATCCTTAGGAAACATTTATTACTCGCCGCTGCAACAAGTCGAATCCGGCACTTTTGTTTTCGAACTT
>DWNJ01001414.1:0-12108 GCA_018250275.1 Udranomia eurus
CTTACGAGATGATAACAAAACAATCTTCTTTATTCGTGATGCATTGCTCCTTCCAATGGTCGTAAACAAAGACATTTTAAGAGATAGACGAACAATACAAAACTTTCGTAAGATATCCGCTTCAACCAATCTTTGCAAGGCGAGCATCATTGGCAAGGACGCGAAGCGTGAATGAAAAGGATAGAGACTATGCTTCGTAAGCAGCGGGCCTTGGTCCGATACGTTGTTCGAGGGGAAAACGCAGCGGGCAAGCGTATTGTCGGTCTATGTCTTATACTGTCTTTGGCCGTTGCCCTTGTAGCTCTCCTCCTGTTGGCTGCATTTGGCGACTGTCTTATATATCTATTGTGTGTATTTAAATCTCTTAAGAGTCATGTATATGATATCTATACTTTGTGTTTATTTAGTATGCAAAGTTTACTCTTATGACCAATCGCAATCAAGGAACTTAATTTCCCTGTAATAATTATTACAAAATATTATACGATTACTTTAGAATGATTTCTGCTAAATACTAAAAACTGTGTTGTTGAATGTGAATTAAAATATTTCTTAGATAGAATAACCTTTCTATTTGTTTTCATCCAAAATAAAAAACGGATTGATATCTAGCTACAAATCAGGTTTGTGTGTAAAAATATTCATCATTCATTCATTCGTTAACTAATCATAGGCTAACCATGTATTCAACAAAAGAATCAGCTGTTCTCACTACATCATGATTTTACTAAGTTTTGATTATTGATTTACTAATCATAGAGATATAAGTGTATTGTGTTCTTATGTGATATTGTGATAAAGGGTCGTAAAGATGGTCCCTTTGTGCTTTCATCGGCTAAGTCGTCAATTTCATACGTAAATAAAATTTGGTAGATAAAAATATACTTTCAGTGATAAAGAAACAAGTAGTAATTTGTCACATAAGTTTATTCCCAATCTTTGGACCCTATAATGCATTAAAACTAATAAAGACATAAATACAATATTGCCACAAATTAAATTTATCGAAATTAGGACTTCATAGCAGTTTGCCCATTACTCGAGTACGTCGTCTGTGTAAAACCAATTTATAAGAACAGTACAATCACAAATATTCATCAAATGCGCAAACTCGTTTTACAAGATGACGTATGCAAAGCAGTTAGTCTACAAAGCAAGTTCAAAGCTCAACTTTATTAATTATCCTTATCTAATCTTGTTATCCTAAACTAGACACCTATATTTTACTAATGTAACGTTTAATATTACAAGATTATACTATAAACAAAGAGGTTCACATTCGTCCCTATAAAATAGTAAACGGAACCCAAAATATCGAAGATATTGTCTGAAGATTGAAAAAGTTGGTGTAATTTTTAAATTGAATACAGAAAATTTAAGTAAGTTCGTCGAGAGTTGTACTTGGAGACTCGAACGATTCAGTATTCAAAGGGATGTTGGTTGAATAAAAACTTCCATTGAGGATGAGCTCAAATTTATTTGAATTAACAATGACGTCTCCAATGCCACAATACTCCATGAAGTAAGAAAAGAAAATTAATGAACATCTATAAAAGTTGTAATAATGATAATTAAGCTAAATTTATCACTATTTTTACAATGTCATTATGTTTTTCTCTTAAATCCACAATAACACTTTACCACTGCTCTAAAAGCTTTAAATAATCCGAGTCACACAGATCTAACAATTAATTACTAACTATATAGTTTGTATGGTTTACTTTGCTCCATATACAAATAAGTTTCAGCAACAATCTAACCTTTGTCACCGAAATAAACAAAAAAACATTAATACTGAAATCCGAAGCGAACAGCTAAAAATATTTTGGTAATTAAGCCATATCATCGATTAGCCTAGGAAGTAACAATAAAAATAATATTAAACTGAACCATTTCGACGAGTTAAATTAAATTGCGCGACACTACTCGGGTACTATACGCAACGACCATTTTGCGAACACAGTGTAATCCACATACATTCTGTCATCGTACGAAAACAACACTTATTATGTATTTGATACTCCAAACGATTATTTTCCTTTATGCTATTCATATGTATCTCTTAGATTAGTATTTAACTAAATTTATTAAGGGGCACAGAATTGATATGTTTCCGATGCACGGTGTTTGTGTGTTACCGTTTCACTTAAACCTAACTTGCAAGGCGATGCTACACCCCCTACTCTACCCTATCACATGCGGGGCAATGTCACGCGTCACGCCGTTACCGAAACAATCCGTCCGACTTCACAGTAAACGTTAACAAAATAGTACCGATTCAGTTTGCACGTTGCACTCTCTTACAATAGAAACAAAACGAGAATCCTTAGCCAACAAAAGACATATTGTTATGCAAGCGAAGAATAAGCAAGGATGGAGCCATTATCAGTCGGTCCGCGTCCGCCGTCGCTGCCGGCGACTGTACTGTTAATGCATAATACCCCGATAGTTGGTACTCGACTAAAAGCTTTCTGGTCGCGAGGGCCGCTATAGAAACATCGACGTACTAGCACGTCGCAGGCGGACTGAAAACGGCTCGGTTGCCCGACGACAACACACCTATACCATCTCGAGAAGGATATCAGCGTGACATGTAGCCGATCGCATTAAGTAGTAGACGAGGATACAGAATAAACGTCTCTATGAAACCGCTCTTTACTTCTAATTACACATTAATATTACACGATGATATGTATCGAGTAGTCCCGCAAATGGTGGCGTAGCCGTGTCCGCAGCCACTGGACGTCTCTTACTCGCTATCTACGGTTGTTGGACGGAATCATGGCGGCGCCGGCGCCCCCCCGACGTCCCCCGCCGCTGCACCACGTCGGCATACGCAAAAAATCGCTTAGTGACGGCTTTACACGACAAATATGCCTCCGAGCTCCCGGGTGCGTCTTAAGCTGGTTCCAAATTCGAAAAGATCTCGGTGCATCCCATCCTCGACGCCTTTAACCGACGACGTGTACTCTAGTTTAGACGTAAAATGATACGCACTCATGCGATTCCTACTCAACATCTGAACTAGGGATGGGATTTACGCAGTGGCAAAAAACAAAGTATCTGGAGAACTTTATAAATTTGTAAAAATACAAATATAGAATTCAGTTTGATATGTCCATAAATATAGAAAATAAATTGTCTAGAAATTGTGGTATCAATTTTAAGTGGTAAATAGTAATAAAGAATTGTAAGATATCACGAATGTTGGACCCAGCATAAGACACATATATTTGATCTCCATTTCGCAGGCCGTCGTTGAAAGCCATCACGGAACAGAATGTACTACTACAACTGAAAATAACTCTTCGTTGTATCTGAAAATCGACGGGAGGGCGCCGCACACCGAAGGTATGGGAGATCGCTACTATACTATTACACAATACTTACATACAAATTAGCATATTATATATCGAATTAAATAAGTAAACATTGACTTAGCTTAGTTATTATAACTGACAGTGAATTACGAATATAAGACAATCAGATTATTTTTAGTTTCGAAATACTCGTTTAAATAAATTTATTCGAACAACATAATTATTTGATAATATATCGACTGAAGTTTAAAAAGATGTTACAATATAGTATTCATTATATATTAAATAAGACATGACTTTACGTGTTGGCTCAAACATTTGGGCCAATGCACAAACAACGGACCGATCAATATTGAATACACTTTAAGATGTTTATTCCATATCTAACTTCATAGAATCACCCTCATCAAAAATCCCCCCCCATGCAAAGATCTATGAAGTTATCCATGCTGCCACATTGGATTGTACATATGTGTGCAAACATTTCGACCAACGGCATTGTCACAAACGTTTGATCCAACATGCAAAGCCGACAACTCTATCGACCCTGATACATGACGAACATCGACGTGCGGCATCACCGAACTCCTATCGAAGCAGTGTTCGCCTTGCAACGCATTCGCCAATAAGGCTGGCGTTCCACCAGAGCTGTTCGGAGAATACGCCCACATCTGTGATATACCAATAATTTTTCCATAAAGTCTAGAGCTTAGGAGGAAATTAACTTCCCATGAATCCTTACCCATCAGAAAAACAGTTGGGGCAGAAGTGACCTCATCGGTGGACCTCCGTAGGTCGTTTCTCGTATCCTGTCACAGCTCTAGTAGAGCCAGCCTAAGGGCAAGCGCACATGATCAGACCCGATAGTCTGCAGGCTGCTTGTCTCGTATATTGTGAAGTCAGAGCCGCCCGCAGACAAATAAAAATCAAATGTGCGCCGCCTTAACGTGCCCTACTAATTACACACAATGTTTGGTATGCACTGAGGTTAGTATTAATATAATTATTTATATTGTTTATCTTTGGTCTACACGCCATGACGTACTGTATATTATATACTGTGAAAGTTACATTTACTATAAACAACGTATAAAATTTTGCTAAGTCAAAAATTGACGATATTTCTATTATATATATTGACTAAGAGATTTTCATAAGAATTCACATGCGGAATTTCTGTCTTAAGACGACTTCGGGTCGCGTGTGTGACCACATAGATTTCTGTCGAGTTAAGATATTATTCCGAATATCCAAACCTTATTATTATAGCCTAAGCGGGGATTTTTTTTTTACTTTTTTTTGTATAATTTTTACATGTTTACATCAGCAGAATACGTCACTAGATACCTATCATATAAACATTTAGATTTTATTTTTGGTTTATTGCTATACCGCATTGAAGTGTACTTACAATGTCACCGCGATTTACCGAACATAAGGTAACTAAGTAACCATTCCGTATGCGATAGTCAACTAGCTAAAAATAAAAAATATATTAATTTCCCATTTGATTAAATCTAGCATTTCAGTAAATTTAACTTCATTACACCGTTTCATTATTATGTATGAATAATTCTCATTAAATATTAATGTAACTATACTGAACTTCTACAATAAATACCCTTATCTACTTTATAATATTCACCTAATGGTTACACAATAAAAGTAACTACTAAATTTTAAATTAGATTATTACCAAAAAGCTCGTCAAAGCATGCAAATAGAATTATGGTTTCAACTATTTAGCGAGGGCGCGCATGTCGCCGAGTCATTATCACTAATTAATATACGATTACACTTAGTTATTTAACTCTCATAAGGCCAAGACTAAATTCTCGCAACAAGACTGAACCGACCTCGATCGTATCGCATCGTATACAAATAGTAAACGTCTAAAGGAACCCATAATCGTATTAGAGATAGGTATTATAACTTCCCTAAGAAAACGTTTCGAATAAAGAATCACAAAGAGTTGGAAAAAAAGTTTTCCGCAAGGCACAAGAAAGATGAGCGTGGAGGTGGAGTGGAGAGAGAGAGAGAGTTGGGCCGGGGTCGTACAGCGAGGGGATACGATGCGAGCGGCGCCGCGGCGGCGGCTAGTGTTGCGGCTGAGGGCGCACCGCAGTGCATCCTTCACACTAATTGCAACGATACCATTTACAGATAGAAGGGATCGCGAGACCAACACTAGAGTGCCAGCGGTTTAACGAGTGATTGAACATTATAAAAATTACTAAGAAAGCATTAGGTAAATATAATTTGAAATAGTCATGAAATTCATTTAAATACGCTAACATTACTGAGACTAAAACGAAATTATCGTTATCATTACATACAACTTCATTTAAAAATCATTCAACTTGAAATATTTATTTAACAAAACGTAATCTTTCTATGAAGGGCACCTTTGGTTTTTAGCTTATTCGAATGAGATATTTATATCCTAAAATGTTTCATTTCTGGTATTATAATATACTTCAATAACAAATCCTCTCAGTTGTAAACATCGGCCTAGTAAAAACAAATATACAAACTTTTCTCATACAATAAGTTAGTTGTAAATAAATCTTATATTACACGATAAAATTATATTAAATAAACAGATTACATTTAGAGGAAAATAATGATTTCAATTAATATTCTCGTCGAGATCGAGATACATTAAAACTGGAATGTTAATAATAATACAAATCCTTTATACTAAATTTGGTATTAACAAAACACACCACACCCCTGACGCATCTAAACAAAACACAAAAAAAATAGAGGAGATGAGAGCATCCGCCGATGTATATACATATTATACACTAACAAATGTCGTTGTTACATATAATCCCTGATCCTTAGTCGTTCGGATGACACACGTTGCAGCAAGCGAGCGTTGCTTCATCTCCTGATGGTAGAAGTCCGATGCGAGGATCGAGATAGCGCGTCCCTCAGTTAGCTGGTTGTCAAGTGCCGAGAGTCACGAACGAGCTAATGCTGTTCGCCCTCTTCTCCACCTTTGGCTCCCTGATGATGAGAAAAGAGTATAAACCAACTGACACAAACAAATGCTTTCGCCATTACTAGATTTATCGTCAAACAAGCATATCGTAACTATTTGTGCGTGGTGCAATGTGAGACATTAGTATTTTTACCTATCACTTTGGAAACCATATTAATTTAGACGTTATAATGGTATTTTCAACAAGACAAGCAACAAGATATGACGATGACAAAATACTATGGAATCCAAAGTTTTAGAGACTCGATATTTGATATTGCACACAGACTCGCGAGTCAAACGCGCTTTCACTCTGCTTAATATCGTAAACTTTACGGCGTCGGGCTGACGCAAGTCGTCGGCGCCCGTATTTATTACATCTCGAGACTTCGCGAAACTCTTCAAAGAGAGCAATCGTCGCCGAGTTCGTTGATTGTTGTTGTTGACAGCGAGACGGCGCGCGCTAAAGACTATCGAGTCTGCGTTCGCATCGGTGGAGCTTACGGTGCGCGTGCATACTTCATGTGCGAGAATCCATCCGTTGTGTGCCAACTTATGCTTGGCGTATTCGAGGTGGATGCCCCCCTCCGAGCTGAGGAGCAAGGCGCCCTGCAGCCGGCCCATGGCGGTGGCGGCGTCGCTCGCGGTAAGGTAGTCCACGAACGCCACGGGGCCGGCGCCGCCGCCGCCGCCCGTCATCAGCCGCAGCCGCGAGAAGCCCGGACAACTGTCACCATCATACTCACATGTGCCCGCACTCGTACCCGTTTTGTTTTCACATTGTGTCTCGTGTTCAGTTTAACGTTTGTAAGCGTCCACCTACTGCTCGTGTGCATCGATATATTGAGATATGCGGATTTTGCCTTAGTTCGCCCTATGTTCACTTGACTGGTATACCTCGAATGAACACAGGCATTGCCATAAAGCGGGCTTAATAATAATGCAACATATTAACATCATATAGATAAAGTAACTAAAGACTGAAATACTTGAAGAATTAGCATCGATAAAGACTTTGGAGCTCATTAGATATTATACACGATTTAAAATGGCCGTTTGGCTACATCCGGTTACCTTGTAAATATATCGATACTTATTTAATGGGTTTTAATAACTTTGTGGACTCGTTATGTATTGTAATTGTATACACGTATTTTATAATTTTTAGTTTTAAATACGATAGTCACGATTACAGGTCACGCAATTGAGTTGATTTCTTTACTTCAGAGATTTTACCTCCATTATAACATAATTATATCATAGATAAGACACACTGATTAGATATACAATTTTTGTAGAGGTGCAACTTAAGTTTTACATCATTAATTATAATTATGTGATGTTTTGTGCGATTATCATACGGCTAGTGTGTAGCAAAGTGTAGGTATAGATAATATAAATGACGTCTGAATGTCATGCTTCAAGTGGTACGGGTGCAGGCACTATCGATCTCACACAAGCGACAATGCCGATAAATTTATTGGTTCTTTCAATTAACGGGCTTTTAGTGTATTGTCATTGGTGTGAGATATATTGGCCACATCAGAACAGAAATTAATATCCAGCAATGACGACATAGTGATATTCGGTGCGACATGCACTGTGAACAATATAGTCACATATACAGAAGTACCTAGAATTAAGTAATTTCAATATGTGGTTTAGTTATATAGTATACCTACGAGTTTTACGTACTCTGTTGCCATGCATATTGCTTTTAATTCTGTTTCGACTGGAAATGTAGTTTACGAGTAATAGTTAGTAATACACGCAGAATTAAGGACAAACCACTTTGTCTTAATAATAGTTATCGTTCTGACAATTAGTGAACAAAATGGAATATAATTTTTAATGGCTAATAAGAATATTATTTTGTCGAGTGACGTGTGATATTGAATACGTTCATGATAGTGATATTGAATCATTCATTCACCGAGGTTGTGCAAAACAATGAAATCCTATTCCCGTGACCTTAAAATGAAGAAAGATTTCCAGTCGAGACTCATTTCGAAGCGTGAATAATTACAGTGAAATGCATACCTGCTGAATATTTCCTTCAGCTCGTGTTCAGATACGAATTGTCCAAGATTGGCGACGAACAGCGTGGAGCAAGGCGGGGCCGGATGACCGGGGTGACCCGGGTGAGCGGGATGACCCGGGTGCGCGGGGTGACCCGGGTGCGCGGGGTGACCCGGGTGCGCGGGGGGCGCGGGCGCATGTGGCGGCACGCCCGCCCCCGGCGACCCCAGCGCCGGCGCGGGTAGAACGCAGGCGCCCAGCGTCAGAGGGGTCTGTGAGAGTAGCTGAGTATATATCTTCATGTGTGCTTTTGTTTTGATTTAAGGAATTTGATAAGGTTAATGATAAGGTTAATGTTAAGGATATGGAATAAAAGGAATTAAATACCTACTCACTGAAAATATTTTTACAAGAAGAAAGTATTTTTAGAAAGGCAAATAAATTTCAATTAACATTATCTTCTTTTTTCTCCAGTATTCAAAAGAAATAAATAAATTTTAGAACCATATTCCCAAACAAATATTCGTATGCTCATTTCGTATACTTACGTGGTGTGGCCTATCGGCGGCAGCTAGTCAGAGGTAAGAACGGACCGGCGCCATCTGGGGATGGATGGCGGGGTGCACCAGGCCGTGCGAGAGAGCTGGCAGCTCGCCCCCGTACGCCAGCGGATGGTGCCACAGCTCAGCGCCGCCCCCGGGGAAGAATGGGCTCGCTAAGTCTGCGCCGTCAATCGAAAGTGAGTACGTGCGAAATGGTATAACGCAACAGCAGAGGTTATACCTTCAATCCGATTATCAAAACAAAATATCCCAATAAACGTTATTTTGCGGGTTTCGCGTGAATCCGATTAGAATATTGGATCAGATTAAAGGTCTAATCTCTGCGTTAAGAAACGTGTAAGCTGTGTCGTTGAATAGTGGACTCGAAAATCGTTTACCTCAACGAGGTATTATATACCTTTTTCCATACTACTTATGGTTAATCTTGGAAAGTATGTTTTAACTTTGGAAAATAAATACAAGTTTCTAACAGCCATATTTTTATAACGTCATTACAGTCAGTATAAATAATGTACTTTCTTGTGTGAAAACACTTATTGGTAGGTGCTTGTCGTTTGCGATAAATATACAAATATTATATTCGCAAGTATTATCTTTGTGAAATTAGAATACCTTTTGACGTATAAGTTATTTACAGAGTGCTCATGACATGTTTTCGTGAACACCAATATTACAAGTTTAATGAGCTCGATATATTAAATTATCAAGCTGATTAAACTTGAAATATTGGTACACATACGGTAATTAAATAACACGCTCTGAATGGTGGTATTAATTAGTCCTCGTTAAAAATTAACAAGGCCATGGTAAAATAACGTTAACATATTCTACATGGAAAAACATGTGTCATGAATTAGTTGAGAGTAGTGGCAAAGAACCCGACAGATAAATTGACAGGTAGTATAGCTTCGCAGAGCTAGGCTTGCGTGGTGTGTAAGCGATTACATATACTTGCCCAAAGTTGCGTTCGCTCGAGACAATAATACATACGTTTTTTAATTAATCTTATGTAAAGCGTATAAGATAAGTAGGTATTATATATATGTATTGAAAGCCATAGTTTCTGGTAGATTGATTACCACACGGACGTGGTGAAAGCGCTTTTTGGATTTTTATGCGAATGTAAGTACAAAACAAGTAGTCCACCTGATGGTAAGTGGCCATTGCAGCCCATCTGCAGCCAATCTGAAATGAAACAGAAGTTCCATCTTAGGTTGGTCACAAACGCGTTGCCACTCCATAAGGTCTGAGATAGCATATTTGAAATGACTAGGTATTTTTTCGTCTCTAACATTCTCTAACGACACGTCATTCGCGATTCGTGTTCATTCATAATAAAGGTAAGGCAGCAATCGAGAGTACATTAGTAAGGTACTAGGTACACATGAAATCGAGGGTACGTGGAAGCATTCGAGCGAGCGCCGGGCGGTGTGTGCGTTCGGCTGTACTTACGTCCAGTGAGTGGGTGCATCAATGCGGGGTGTGCGGCTGGCGCGGCTGTGGCAACTGCCGGCTTCGGCTTGCTGACCTTCGTGTTGCTTTTAGCGAACTCCAGCCGAATCGTTTGCGGCATGTCGGGGTCGAACCGGACGCCCTGCTGTGAACAGCCGCGAGCGGTGCGGCGCTCCGATATAATGACGATGGAAGTCGGGTGCCGTACGACCCTAGTGGACTTTGTCCGCTGACCTCTGATAGGCTATAGACAATGACGTCTTATGTCGATTGCTTGTCGCCATTGTGGCGCTGACCGTCGTGGCCGATGGTAGTTAGCGTCCACGAACCTAATTTTACACACGGAGACTGCTAACAGACAAGTCAAGTTAAATTCCGTAGATGTTTACGGAGTCGCTTCAAATTGGCACAAATACTCAAGTCATTGTCTATGGTGCCGTAATAGAGGTCGGTGACGTCAACATAGACCACTAGGAGAAGCAGTGGACACTCAATCGGTAAGTGTTGGACGTGACTACTGGACTGTTACGCTGTTTCCTTGAACGAAATGTTAGGTGGAGCCGGAATGTCGACGACCAAAATTTTCTATTCGATATCCGAGAACGTTTATCATCGACTGAAGATTTGCAACTGACATGAATGGAAATAGATTTTATTCTATCGCTTCCATATTCCATAATATAATATTTACTGTTGGAAGTTCGCGCCTGCGGCCTGCTATGGTGACTGAACACAGTGCACGGGGTGTGACATCAAAACCTGTCAAACGGTGACATGCAGTTGCGTATTTACAACGTAACGTATCGATCACACTCCGTACATCGGGCGGCTTAGTGCTCCCGGCTTGACGACTCGACGACGTCTATTTGATATGTGCATGGGTTTAGCATAACTTACGATGCGGTTACACGAGTCAGGAAAATGTTATATCAAGACTACAATGAGAATAATATATTAACTATAGTGCTTTATTGGCTGTGTTGAGGCATGTGATGAGAAGAGGTTTAGTAACACCGTGCGTTGTACTCGTTTTAGTATTTACATAATAATAGCGTATTCAATTTTGCGTATCTGGTTGTCTCAGATCGTAGATAAGTCTATCTTATTACTGTTGCAGTCTGTTACATCTCATTGTGTTCTGAAGCGATTCGTTTTGATTGATATATTATTATGCGATACTTGTGTAATCTTGGGCGAGATACGTGTGTGAGTTTTGTTACTGTGTTGTTTTTTGCAACATCCTCTCCGTACTAGAGTTAGTGTTATGACCCTAAATGTTTATTTGTCTCTACAATATCGATATCTGCAATACACAAAACAATACACAGAATATTAAAACCTATACAGTTAAACCAAGTAATCGTATGAACCCTCCATGAATCGGTTAATAATACTCAGAAATGGAATTTTAAGATTGTTCTTAGGAAATGCTGACGATTAGTTAGTAACTTGTTATTGGATTAGCGAATGTAACCGTGTACCAACCTGAAGATCCTGTTTAGCTGCCTCCGCACCAGCCCGAGTGTGGAAGGTCACGAAGCCCACCGGCTGTGGATAAATATTTATATTATCTTTGGAACCATCGATACAGTTAGGTGTAAGCAAAGATCTTCCAGTCTTAAAATGCACGCCGCTCCACCAAACAAAATTATGTTTATGTGTGAAAGCGTATATTTATAACAAGTCTTTACTAGTATGTGTAGGCTATTTTTTTAAACTCAGTCTCGTCCGTGCACTCATTGGTCACCAATAGGGCGATGTATCATAA
>DWNJ01001415.1:0-12108 GCA_018250275.1 Udranomia eurus
GTTATTTTTCAGGTTCAGTAGTTTCAGAGCCTATTCAATGAGCAAACAAACAAGCAATCAAACCTTTCCACTTAATAATATTATTATATTAAATATTGTATTATAATTATATTATATTTAATACCCATTAATTAAAAAGCTATTTAACTTGTTTATTTTAATTCTGGTTGTTGACAAATTACAGTTTATATTGTGAAAGCAGGTATTCTTACTGTTTATGAACCTGAAAAATAACGCTTGAATATTTTTTTTATATGGGCGTCTCTCAGAATCAAAGAAATCTTTGGCTTATAAAATTCTTAAAATCTGACTTAAACTGATTAGGTCAATAATGTTTTGTACCTCTATTAATCAAGCGCTTAGATGTGTAACTTTGAATAAGAATCAGTGCTGTCCCGACATACACTAATGCTGAAACAGTTAACAAAAATAATCCAACACCGTATGAAAAACAGTTATGTAATAGTAAAATAAGAATTAGAAGAAAAATTAATGATATTCTCAAGTTCTTAATTCTCCTAAAATACACTTTCTCTAATTAAGTACATAAATTAATCAAAGGCAGAAGGTTTTTCAGGAGCAAAAGTTAATGACTTGCGGCTCTAATGACAGCGAATCTTCCGCGCCTAATAGCTTTAATTTAATTGTTCTTGTCAATTTGGTTAAAAAATTATGTAATAGATGCTTAATATTAGATAATTATGCTTTCAATTTCATTTCAAAGAGATTTCAATTTTAGTTTTACATGTCCTTTATAATCGGTGAAATAATTTTTTTTATACATTGTTATTTTTTAGCAATATTTTATTGCAATAACATGCGAAGGGCTTACGATCGAGATAACGTGGGTTCGATCCTCACTCCCCCATTGCACTCTTGACGAGAACCTACTGCTCTAACTTAACCTGAGGCTTAGCTGGAGTGGTTAACAAACTACAACTGTGACATGCCCAATATCTTTAAAAAATACTGAAATGGCCGTTACAGTGTCTCTATTGAATGGTCAACCGAGTATTTACCTATCTTTAAATATATCATATAATCAAATAAGTAAATTAATAAGAATAACTGAATATTTATTTTAACTCGGTGTAAAGAAGAAAGTTTAATTTTGTTTCGCGAACGAGTTAATTCACGTGAAATTGTGTCACAAAGAAATTAAAATCCTTGGGTCTACTGAATTATTAACCCTAAACAAACTTATAAATTGGTAGCGGTATCGCCTTCTTTACAAAACTTTATTATTTAATGTTCCTTCAGCTTAATACTCTCGTTAACTTGTTACCGTCTTATGCGTAGGCATCTCTGTATGGATTTCCGTAGAAAACAAATCTTAGTGAACAATACTGGTCCAGTCTCGGTTTATATTATTCTTATTAAGATATTAAGAAGAGGAAGAATTGAAGAATATTATATCAAAAACTTTTTAGTATTCACATCATGTTTTACTTTATACTAAGAGAAAATGTCGACAAAGAAATTCTATTCTATGCACGAGTCCTGATGAAGGGAAGGCGGATTCAAATGCGATATAATCTTAGAAAAGTAAAATATCCGTAGGTAATATAATAATCGTGTCTAGAAAAGATGCGGTTTTCTACTTTTGTGACAAGACATCATTCTGTCTGATCTGAAAATTGAATGAGATATAGAAAGCAACAAGTTTAAATTAAACGGACGTTAAGTAACCCAAAGTAAATTACGCTCTCTAGTGCTCTCGTTAATTAACTATCGCTTCCAAGAACCAAACAAAATACGTATTGCTAGTACCGAATCATGTCCAAAAAAATGCGAAAAGGTTTTTCACTTTTGTGACATGTCTTGTAATGTCATTATTTTGTCTGATCTGAAAATTGAACGAGGGATAGAAAGCAATAAGCCTTTAAAAGCGGACGTTAAGTAACCAAAAGTAAATTACGCTCTCTAATGACAACGGGACGGAACCGCCCGTCGCCTGCTGCTCCTAATTGGATTGCTCTTGTCAAATATCAATTATGTCTTCCGAAAATCGAAAGTAATTATTTTACGTCATTGACAGCCCGCATCGATCGGTAATTACCTCTGCACTTAGATGTACAGGGTGAGTTTAATCCGCGATGGAAAACCTCAATCAATAAAATAGTTTTATAAGTTTATTTTAAAACAAAAAAACATTTGATTAAAGTATTATAAAAAAAAGTTGTATTTTTGGTTTGTATTATTATTTTTTACTTATTTATTTTGTTTTACTTGATGATATAATAAAGCTGCTTGCTATATTTATTGCTGACATAAAACTATATTTTTCTACAAAGGAACTACTTTTATAAGATATAGGAATAATCTACCCAAATTAGATTTTTTGTAGTTTTATACAACGATTTTATTGTAATCGTAAATTATTATTTTTTGTATCTTGTTTTTATCACATACCTACTTATTACTATTTTTTATCTCGGAACACTTGTTTGTTTTTTTATTCTCTTCGAAACAGAGCATCCGATTATTTTGATAATGAAATATCACGGAAACAGCATCCACCTGTAAGACATAAATTTTAACCTAGTCTGACAAGTACACAGAATTCAATTGACTAGCAAAAGTTCGAAACTAGATTCTAGTTATAACAAGATAAAGATAAATGACATTTCAATATCAAAACAATTGGATGATCTGTTTTGAAGGGAATACAAAAACAAACATTCCAACTAAATAAATAAGTCCGCCTTTGTTCCAAGATTGTATGTATGGTGCGTAAAGTGTAAATAAACTAATATTGACTATAATCCAATTTTGTTCAACCCAAATTGGTGAAGAAGACACTTAACAAATTTAAAGCGATCACAACTCAATTCCTTAGCTTCATCAATCAATTGTTGGCACTTGAACGGGTGAAGTGTCGGTCAAGATGACCTCCTTTCGAGATACAACAAAGGTGCGCCGCCTGTTGGCTTCAGATCGATGGAGTAACTGAGTGGAATGGAGGGAATACTTCTTTACACAAGGGAATACCGCTATTTCCATATAGCAGCCGTGTTTTCAAATGTTTTAAATTACTAATATGTCACGATGCATGTTAATTTTGAATTTGAAAATCTTTTGTTAAAAGTATATGTGGTGGATAAAATTAAATTTGAATAAATAAATTGAACCTTTTAGGGTTCGACTTCGGAGGCACCACCGCTACACCTATTTCTGCCTTATAACAGTTCTTGGAGCTGTGTTCCAGTTTGAAGGGTGTGGTCAAGGAGACATACTTAAGCGAGGCGTCTCAATTTAGTCCTCAGGGTAGCAACGCATTTGTGGTCGACTTAAGAAATAACTTTGATCCTATCTTGGGTTGATGACAGATGTCATGGGTGACAATGACCGTTTACCACCAGGTGGACTGCAAGCATAACATTTTTTTTAAAACTGGTACGTAGCAAACGATGTTACGTACCAGTTTTAAAAAAAATGTTATTACCTAGTGAAGTTGTTGTTAAGAGTGGATTTACGCCATAACTGTAGTACTAACATATAGGAGAATAAGAATCGAACCCACGATGTCTCGATCGTAAGTTTGTCCCCCAAACTTTGTAGCTTCGTTATCCGTTAAAAAATATTAATATGTGAAATGATCTTTGCCTTTATGGCAGTCATTGATGATAACTATGATAATAATCAGTTGTACTGGTATTTATTATTTCCTACTTAAAAGCGGGTCGCGAGAAATTGGCAAGAACGCTTGCATCTGAGATGATTGCAAAGCTGTCTCTGTCTCCTGGGAATACATTCAAAAACTAGGTTTTTGCCCGTAGTGACGTTTTCCTTTGAGAATCTAGGACTGCTTACCCTGCCATAAAGACCAAAATCATCGTTTTTAACCCTTAAGCATAGCATCTCCGGTGCCTCCGGAGTCAAACCACGAAATGTTCTACTATCTATGTATCTTTAAACGTTTTTGTTTTAAATTTTTCTACCATCTTTAAACATTGTTGTGTTATATACACATACGAATACCACACATACCAGTTCTCCAATCTTGCTTGGGGCTAACTGATGTCCATGGGATGTGAATGTTTACCATCAGGTAGACTCCGCGTTTGTTTTTCAATATAAAAAAACCGTACCAAGCAGAAGAACAATGTAGTTATTGGTGAATTAAAAAAAAAACAGGTATTGTAAGCGGTGCAACAACATTTTTTCAAACCGTACACCGCCTACTACCATCAATCTTTTAAAACGAGTGAACAATATCAGGCAGGATTAACATTTTTTGTTCAAGTTTCTCCACACACGCTCGAAATTTTTTGCTCAAAGCGACGCTTTCAATAGATGACCAGCAACCTGAAAATGGAGCCTGAAAGCGCGTTGAAACACTTGGAAGTGAAAGGAGGTGCAAGAATTGGGCTTTTGAGTCGAGAGTGCGTCCGAAAAAGCTCGAAAGAAATTACAGAAATGAATAAAAAGGAAGTTTTTTTCTCAGTAACATTTTTAGATTCTTCTGCATTTTAGCCATACTTTAATCCAATAATTGGTCGAAATGTATGTTTCCCGGAATTCGGTAGCAATGTTAGGTATTTACACATGTTGGCCACACGTAAAGCTAATAATTGGCCAAATATTTCGGTCTCGCATACTGAGGATTCCGTTAGTACCGAGATAAGTGCCTTAGATATAAAGCCTTAGCTACGCTTTGACGGATTCTGAGCTTAATACGAAACTTACAACAAAATGTCTTAGAGAAGAAATAAATTCTTGAAGAAAATAAAATATAGATAGAAGTAAAGATCTTCCAGTCCAATGCACGCCCCTCCACTAATCAAAATTATTTTAATGTGTAAAAGCGTATATTTATTCCAACTACTTACTAGTTCGTTTGTGTTTTTTGAGAAGATGGATGGCTAAAAAATTACTAAACATAATGTTCCGTTTTTTAAATGTTTCTAAAACTACTTTTTAACCGACCAAAGAGAGTTCTCAATTTGACACGTATATATATTTTTTATGTTAGACCACGCATAACTTTTTATAAAAAAACAGGGGATGATTCACTAACTGATTTCACTGAGTTATGTGTACACCTCTCATATTTTGCTGTTCGTCTCATATTGATAAAGGAAAAAAACCAACCCTAAGGGTGGAAATATAGGGGATGATAGATTATTCACTCACTGATTTTAATACTGAGTCGTGTTATCGTCGGTTTAATTTTTCTGTTACAAAGTTAGTTACAACATGAGTGTTGCTTGAAAACAGCGACTGTGTTTCGCGTTACGCCTTCCACCGTCGATCGTTTTGTTTTTATCCTGCCTCCAACCACGTACAAAGTTAGTGAAGCTTATTTTAGGCGGCGATGTGCTTTCATAAATGACCAGGAAGCTGAAAATATTCTAAAAAGCGCTTCGAAGCTCTTGACGGTGAAAAGGGGCGCGGGGATTGGGCTTTTGACTCGTGAGTGCCACCGAAAATTCTAGCAAAAATTTATTAACAATTTTCCTTACATGTTATTTTTGTTGGAGTTGTTGTATTACGATGACTAACTGTCACCGTATACTGTTGCTGTATTTTCTATAAATAAAATAACACATCTAAACATTTCCTTCTATGATTATATTGCTTAAAAATAATAAATAATTAGAAACCACAACAAATATTTAGTGTACGTCTATATAATATCCTAAAACGAAAAATGTAAATCCATTATTGAATCTTCATCTATTAATAAGTTACATGTGTTCTAATTAAATATGCTGTGGATTTTGTACCAAATAAACAAAAATAAAATAAAAATTGACTTGAAATTTGTTTCAAAAGTATATAGGTAACTGTAATGTTATTTGGTATGAAGATTTTGAAAGGGGTCTTACTGAAGGAATAATTCATAAGTTAACAGGCGTTTGTGCATAAAATAATAACGAAAAAAACAAACAACTTCTGAGACCCACGAGTGACCTTCGAGGTCCTAAACCAACAATACGGGACCCAACGCTTCACCCTCGGGCGTCTTCGTGACCGTCTACGTGCAAAATCGCCTTTGATTAAGAGATCGTAAGGGTTTACAAAGATGAAAGTTTCATAAATACTGATAATTAATTATATTTTTATGAAGCGTAAGTGTGTCTTTTGTTGCGTAGATAGTACTCGATAAAAAAAATAGATAATTACAATTACAACGTGTCCAATCAGGATCATTATAATAAATCTAATCGACGCTGGTCTTGTTTTACAATTTACATTTCTGTATACGTCAACTGTTTCATAATTACAATTGCAATTTTGTACAATCAGGATCATGATAATAAATCTAATCGACGCTGGTTTTGTTTTAAAATTCACATTTCTGTGTAGATTATCTGTTTCATCATTACAGTTGCAATGTTGTACAATCTTGTACATAAATGTTGTAAATGTGATCGTTGCTGGTCTTGTTTTACACGTTACATTCCTGTACACGTCAACTGTTTTACAATTACAATTACAGTGTAATTCAGGATTACACGTGGAACGCGAGTGAACGTTGCTCCCGGGATTCGTCTAATTTATGACGGGGCGACGTGCGGTTGGTTCCCTACAGATTCACTTACTTCTGATTTGCATTAGAATATTTTCCTTGTGAGAATAAATTCACGCGCTGTTGCCTCGGGGTTGGTGGTATTACATATGGAACCCCTTTCATGTCCCTTAGATGGGTACAACTGAAAGAGATCTGGTTTATTCTTCATTTCACTTTTATGTAATGTCGTAGCAGCTAATAATCATATAGCCAAAATACCTATGCGTCACTGCTTTAAACGACGATATGTTTAAAAATTATGTAATGCCTTGAAAAAAAACCATCGAGAGTTCACGAATTATGCGACATTTTGGGTGATATTGAGTTAATGGCTTTGCTCCGTATATTTCTTTGGTAAATCGTGATTTTTGGTAATCATATTTAGATACGAATTACATGCGATGAAATATGAATAATATGTTTCAATCTTACCGACGTAATAAAATGATATTATAGCAGTTTTTCATTGCCCCAAAACAAGGCTAAAACGACGTTTTCTAAAAATGAAACCTAGCTAGATCGATTTGTCGTCCCCGCGTGCTGAATTTCATGAAAATCGTTGGAGCCGATACCGAGATTCAAGAATTGCTCGTTTGAAGGCATTTGAAACACATATGACAAGAATGCGCTGAATACAAACAGCCCTTGAACACGATATAATTATGTAGGTATTTAAAACGAGGTAGGTAAGGTAGAAACGAATGAAAATTAGCGGAGAGATTGAAAAACCGGCAGATTTTTTTTTATATGTGGTCAATAGACAATATTTATTTTAAATTTCAAATAATTTAAATGGTATGAAGTTTTCTTTAAAAAAGAGGTTAATAAACGAAATAAAGACATGACATTCTCTCGTACTTATCTCGGTGGTAGTAAGATACATAAAGAACGACCATTATCATACGTTTTATTCAAAATTTATATTTTTATTACACTTTCCCTCTTTATAGCTTCGCGCGTTAACAGCGCTAGATCCTTTCTACGTTTTTGGGCCTTTGTGATAGAATTGATAAGAGCGCCGTTTAGATACATGCCCCAAGAGTTGAGCCACTTCAGATTGTGTGAGAAGGTCGATACTAAACTACGCCGTTACGCTGTCAAGCGAATGGCTGCGTTAATATGTGTGCTCCTGAACAATCAGAGCCCTTTACAGGTAAGGATTTAGGAAGACTTAAGAATTTTTTGCTGCGTAGAATGTGGTGGAATCTCTCCGGAACTTCATAGTACAATAGCAGTTAGTCGTCTGCATAAGCACATGCTTTCAGCAGCTTTCTAGCCATTTTTTTTAGTTAAATTATTGATGTCATTCTGCGCAAAGTTGAGATACAAAAATTGATACGTATTCTCATCAAATATGTCGACCAAACAAAGACATAACAATATTTAGCCAATTTTAGAAGAACATGAGCGTGAAACAGATTTTCCTTAAACTAGGCGTATAGTGACGCCTCCACTTAGTCCGATAGATACGTTATTTATCATTGTATGGGTCAGATATCGCTTAATAATTCCTGCCAAAAAGCGTTTTTACCCATTAATCAATATCTATATGTATTTTTGAAGTACTTTCAAATATTTAAGAACATATTATATTAACTTTCACGCATTTCCGACATAAACAGAATTACGGTGATGCCTGAAATCTGCGCGATAATTCGGAATTCAATTTATGCGAAATGAAAAATGTTGCCGTGACTTAATTTCGACTCGAAAATAATCTCTGACTTATGTTGATTTACGAGAAAACTTTTCGGATTTATTCGAGTCCTGAACGAAGCTCTGAAGTTTATAACAATGCTGGTAATTCGTTCAATTAAGATGCCTATTCAAACTCCGTTGTTGTAGAACAAAGTTATTAGAGAATTACACCGTTATTACGAAATTGTATCATTGGTAATATTGCCAAATTTATAGTACCAAGATAATTTTAATTAAATCTTGTGTCATTTTATAAGTCCTTCATAGTTTGGAATCGATTTTTTGTGTCTAATATTTCAGATATAACTATTCAGTAGCCGTTTAGCTTAATAAACGAATTTTGGCAAAAATTCGACTACCATTTTAAATAGATTTATCTATTGAAATTACGCATTGCCATTGTAAGTTGAATTGAAAGGAAAAGAGGTGCTAGAGTATAAAAACGTATGCTCTATCCGATGCTAATTTTAGAACAAGAAAACGAAGGAATGGACCTTCGTGAGATATTTATGTATCTTTATGAGAAAACCTACAAAAGTGTTAAAACCTTTTGTTTACTCTTACACGGTGCTTCTTTTAAAAATATAAATTAACTGCTCTCATCTTTCGCGTAACATCCAAGGGAGTATGGATTGATGGAACCCAGGACTACGTGGAACCACGGTCTCGCGTCAACAAAAAGCTGAGGCACTCTATTTAATATTTACTTCCTTTTTGTAATGTCTGAAATCGTTATGTTTTTGTATTTAGGTGGGCAATAAAACATTCTATTATTATTAATTCAGATCTATAATTAAAAACATGTTAATAGTGATTACACAACGTAGAATCATATGAAAAGCGCTCATTCTACAAAAAATAGGTAAGCTTTAAGCTCTTCTTTTCAGTTAGACAGGCTTCGGTGCTTTTAAGTGTATCCTAAGTATCTACACAGCAACGACTTTATGATAATGATTGCGTCATGTCGTAAAAAGTTATGACTTGAGACTAGCTTCTGGCACTTAATATGAATAACTATGAATTTAATATGAATAACTATGAAGTGCATTTTAATGTAGTATTTTAAACATTGTAAATTATAATAAAAACATTTTAGCGTAAATTATTGCACGTTCCTTAAATACCATGTAAATTCCTAAAAATTGGAAAAAAGTAAAACTTTTGATTTTGAACAATTTTTTTAAGTAACTAACGTTGTTAATTTACTACAAGAACGGAGAAAAAAAAAATATTCTTGAAGTTGGTATGAATGATATTGAATGGTATAATTTTATCCTATTAAAACTATTATGTATATTCATAAATATTTTTAATTAAAAGTTAGTAATGACTGAGTCAACTCTTTTATCAGATAGCTGATCAGCTGATCAAAAAGCAATTATCAAAGTATCAAAGAAATGGAACTTAAAAAACGTTGTCCGTTGTTGTGTGTTGTAAAATATATAATATGTATACTCGTATATGTACTTCTCATATTTTTTTTTAAATTACTAGCATCACACACTACTAGTAATTTTAATAATCCCTCCAGCTAAGTTAAAAGGCTTGTGTTAGGAGTGAAGATCGAACCCACGGCTTCTCGATCGAAACAGTCACTCTAACTTAACCTTCATTGCCTTATTTTCAATGACGTCCTTCTATACCAAGCGACATGTCGAACTTAACATTCATAACAAGCACAGAATAAAACTGTTCAAGCTCAGAACGCCTTACTTTCAACAGTTTTAATTCATACCACAAATCACACTTGATCTACGACGAAAACAGTTACGAAAGAATTTTCCATTCTGTGAAGCGTTGCGACGGGCTTAATGACGTCATCAAGTTGGGTGCTTGTCCGTGTGAAATTTAATTATAAGCGTTTATATAGAAGCTGGCGATTTGAGAGGGCGCTTCATAGTTCATGTTACAAATTAGAACGTTCGAAATAATTACGGTTATAAAACTCACACTGGTAATTATGATAAGTTTATTTTAAATTGTATAATTTAATTGTATTACTAGCTGTTGCCGGCGGCTTTGCCCGTCTTATTGTTAGGTAGAATGATAGAGTTTTTTCGAGTTACTTAACGCTTATCGTTATATTTTGGCCAATTTACACAGTATATTTGCAAATTATAGTCTGTATGCTATTCTAATGTATAAGCTATATTAATGTAAATGTTGATTGGAATCCGCTCAGTAGTTTTCGCGTGAAAGTGTAACAAACATCCTCACAAACTTTCGCAGTTATAATATTAGTAGGATATTGCGGAGAAAATGTGTGTTCAATTGTTTTTAAAGTTTGACTAATCAAGTAAGATTGAAGTAGTGGCTTGTACCTACGATTTAGCTAGCGAGTATTCATGCAATCTTTCTATCGTGAATACTGCCTGTGATAAAATCTTTGGTACTTACAGAGTCCTAAAAATCCTTAAACGTTTTTGAGTATAACGTTCCTGTTTTATTTGCAAAACAATATAATAGTAACATCTTCGAGCACAAAAAATAATAACAAGGTTAGCGTTTATTATTCACTATTAAATTAAAAATCTGCTATGCATGATAAAATGACTTCTAAATTTACTCAGTCTATGTAGATTAATTCCTGTAAGGCAGCGTCATTGCATATCTTAGGGTATGTTTCCATAGTCACTTTCGAACCATTCCCTAAGTAACAATTAGATACGCATGATAAAACTACTTCTGAATTTTCTCAGTCTTGGTAGATTGATTTTTGCATCATAAGTGTGTCATTGCATATCTAAGATTATGTTTCCATAGATACGTTTCGAACAATTCACTGAATGATAATAAGGTATGCTTGATAAAATGGTCCGATAAAGAGAATAATCAGTACTAAGATATAAAATAGTAAAATTGTACCACACAACAAACATCCCGTTTACAAATGAAGGCAATATACTCTTTAAATTATAACCCATATCAAAACTAAAGAGTACGACTTACAGGAATTAATCTATTTAGACTGTGTAAAATTCGAAGTAATTTTATCAGGCGTAGCTAATTGCTTTTGACTAATCGAATGACGTAGTATTTCTCGTCGCTGTAAAGACGTCGGCAGTGGAAACGTTCCTCCTTAATATATTCCGTGAATTCATCGTTTCCGGGACGTGTTTATTTATGTTGTTTAATTGAAGCGTACCTAAATACGTTTCGGTTTACAAAGTACTAGGTTTATTTGGTAGAGTTTATTAAAGATTTATGTCTCGCTACCGAAATGTAGTATTCTAAGAAAATACGGATTCTTAATTGTGCTTACATCCGTTATTAAGACTAGTTAGCATTTTGTGTTAGTTAATTAATTTTCAAATACTCACAATGTATATCATTTATCATTTTCCCTATAATACTTGGGATTATTTAAGTTGGGAGTGAATGGGCTCTACAAGCGTGCTCCATCGTAAGTGGCATCTCACTTACTAGCAGTCAAAGGCAGGCCTATTATTAGGTAAAAAAAATTGGTTGTCTGTATAGTCGGTTTACGGAAGATCATTTTATGTGATAACGTTATAAGGAAACATTGATCAAAAATTGCATAGTTTTATGAATATAATTAAATTATTGTGAATTATTTTGTATAATACAAAGAAAGAGTTAATTGAAAATTTTATAATATCGATAAAAATTGAAATCACATAAACTTTTCACTTCACTTTATAAACAGTTGACTTGTTCATCGGACGCATCAGCCGATGGAGTGGAAGACAGATAAATTCGTCACGTCAGCTTAGGCCGATCGTGCCTCTCCATCGCATGTTCCGCGCTCTCGCTTGCACGCGGAACGTGACTCTTTTCGTGCGTGCAGCCGGCGTTCATCGATATATAAGACGTTATCACGTCAATTTATAGAAACTTATCAACTTATAAAATAGGAATGAGCACAAAGCACC
>DWNJ01001416.1:0-12108 GCA_018250275.1 Udranomia eurus
TTGAAGATTGTGTAATTCATAATCATTCTCCCAAAATCGGCTTAGTTTTTGACTGTTGCCCAGTTTAGATCTTCCAGAATAAGACGCAACATTGGCTAAATGTGACCATTATCTTCATTATAAACTTTACTCATGGATAGAGACAGATATCCCAAAATCAAAGTAATATTAATATTAGAGGGATATTTATCATATTTACATATAACTATATAAAATGTTGTGGTGTTAGTTACACCATTTATAACTCAAGAACGGCTGAACCAATTTTTATGAATTTTGTGTTTTTGAATTAGTCTTCGTCAGGAATGGGATAATAAATGTTAAAATATGATAATTATTAATAAAAATAATATAATTAAAAGCCGTTCAGTAATATAAATTGTATAACATAACTAAACGCGCAGCTCACGTAATGTTGACGACAAAGGCTCTTGCTGGCACGTCATGAAAATACTAGATTTTTTAAAATTATATTCATTATCCTAATGAAAAATATTTTGAAAAATTAAAATTGTATAAATTTTAAATGCCTGCCCATACACATTCGGAATGAAGTTCGCCGAGTCAACAGTGTTTTGATAAACAATATTTTAATTAAGTTTTTTTAGATAACATGGCCAATATCACTCATGATTTACTTCCAACTTTAAAATAACAAGCACTTGTAAAACTCCTGAATAAGGTAATTTGTCTAAATTACATATACATTGGACATATACATTGAAAAAGCATGTCACACATACAGTTACAGTACGGTTACGGTAAATCACATGTACTATAACTTACTAAAGTCAATGCCTACTTTATAAGTGATTCATAAATACATATTTAACAGATCGCATCATGGAGAATCAACTGCAAGAGATGACAACCCACGGCGCGGACAGCCCGAGCCCTGTGAAGATATATGGAAATGTGAACACTTCGGACACATCTGAACAACTATTCACGAAACCAGTTCATGGTAAGAAGCCTGTTTAATTTATCATATATGTTTGTGTTTGTATATCTTGTATGATTGGTTGAATTTAGTTTATTTCCATCTAGATGTAGGTACATAAATTTTTTGCCAAGCTTGAAATAAATTCTCTTGAACGCAGTAGGTTTAGGTAAATTGATAAGGATCTATACTGTGATATTATTAATTTAATTAATACTAACGATTTCATAGACGATTTCGTTATTCGGGTAACCGAAGGAAAACGGAGGAAGTTTTCAATTAGGCACGTATATTTTTTTCTTATGTAATACCACGCATAACTTTTTACAGACCATATTGGATAATTCTTTTTTCTAATGGATTGGTAATATACTCCGAAGTTGGTCCCATAAATTTTGAACGAAAATTCAACGTACAAAAATAGGGAATAACTAATTGTCCACTCGCTAATTTTAATACAGAGTTGTGTGGAGCCTTATCGTCAGGATATTTTTTTTTGTTAAAAGGTGCTTGTTTAAAATAAATACAATATTGCTCCGCTTCTATTCGCGGCTCTGCCAACTTTAAAAGTGAATTGCGATTTTGCGGCCGCAAATCGGTGAATTTTTCGTGACGGTATGCGCATCGTCAAAACTGGGAAAAATGATGTTTTCCCTAACGCGCCAAAAGAACTATAACATAAATAATATAAAGAAAGGATTCCTAAAACAGTTACAATCAAACACGGCTTAGTTAGCGTTGTATCATCGTTACTCGTTTAAGTCTGAGTGTCAATGTCAGCTGAGAATTTATCGCGTCAAAATCTCCGTTCAAACAAGTCGCGAGCGATAAACGTTAAACGGTAGCTCGAAGCGCAGACAGACGCTCTCGCGCCTCACGCACGGATGCCTCTTCATATTCAAATTATCAGATCTGTCGATCAGAGCGGGAACAAAACGGCATTTATCCTATTATGGGCTTTTTGCCTCTCGCCCGCCGCGTAAAATTAGTTGTATTGCGTACGTGCATTACAACTGTGGGCTTTGTTCGACCGTGTACGCATCTGCTCGTCCGATTGTGTAGAATCGTACGGAGTTAGATTTCAAGTGATTTGTTTTTTTCTACGCGCGCTAAACATCGGGCGGGTTATCTCCGCTCCGATCTGACGGATGTTTGGGGAAAATAATTGATACGCAGTTTGTCGGTACGCTATCGGATTCGCTGATTTGTGGTTGTGCAATTAGAGATTTTATAAAGTTTTACGATTGATATTATGCCAGAGGGAAGAAAATCACTCGGAAAGTTATAAACTATTAGACTGCTAGGATAACTATCTTCTATATTTGTTAGGTGAAAGTAAAGCTAAAAATAATTATAATACACCTACCACAAAATCTCGCTATCTACCCCGGGTTTGCTGGAGGAGAATGCCTCATAGCAATTAGTTTACCTTTGTAACATCTTTTTTATATATTTAAAAGGTGATGCAAGAATAAATAAATAAATAAATAAAAATTTCTGCTTAATTTCTACTTTGTTTATTAACACTTTTATTAGCTTGGGTTGTATGTGACGGAATCTTTGAACACGATTTTGACGTACTTCAAGATGTCGGATTAATTTGAAACAGCGTACCTTGGAGTGCCTACTAGTAAACATATCGAGTTTGGGCTCATTACACTCGTCTTAACATATGCTGTCCATTTCTGCTGATGACGAGGACATATGGTTATTATGGTACCATTGAGCTGGTCTGATGATGGGACTGGATAGCGTATTTTTAGTTTTTAAACGTATCATTATATATTTAAGAGGTGATGCAAGAATTAATAAGTAAATAAATAAATAAAAAGTTCTAATCTGGCCTCGTATTCTTATTTGCTTATGTATGTGTTAGTGTTAGTGTCAGCTTGATTTGATATAGTCTGTTACAAGGACGACGAAAAAATGGAATAAAAGTACAATTAATGATACTTATAAACGGGCACATTTAACCCGTGTGTACACATCGCATCGGAGTGAAATTAACAGACACGAATAAATTTGCGGTGTGTCGGACGGCACATCGCAAGTGTCGGGACACAATAAATAAATTAAATTCGATCGACACGACACCGACACGGTTTTCACGCGACACGCACCCATGTGCACCTGGCCGGTGCGTGCCTGTGTGTGTGCGTGCGTGTGTGCGTGTGTCGCGAGCCTCGGCCAATCATCACCTTTCGTGTGAAATGTGGGCGTGGCCTAACACCCGCTATGCGTCAACCATGCGATCGATTAACGCCACCGGAGACGGGCGTGTTGACATTTTTTTTCCGTTTTTCCCAACTTTCGTAGGACGTACGTACTGAGGTTATGTGGCCCTGGTGCATGATTGGAATGGACCTAGTTTAACGCTGCGGTAAAACGCTGTTCTTTATTAATTGATCTACATATATAAATATAATGATAGAGGTCTCTCGCTGTGCTTGCATCACGAAAAGCCTACTGGATGATAGATTTTGATTTTTTTTCTCAGTTTTGTTTCTTGAAAACTCTTGCTCTTTTGTCATCTAAAAAATATTGCAATATCATTTTTTATAGGCGCTACATATTCAATGATTTTTTTTGCTCTTTAATGCCAAATTTGCAATTCTGCGTAGATTTACAGGCAATTATCACTTCTAATTATTAATTCTAATGAAATTTATCTAAATAGATATTTAAAATATGACCGCTAGGTATATCTAATATTTGTTATAAATACTAAAATATGTCTTTTAAATATCTATTATATTGTTTGTTATAAATATATATTTAAAAAATATTAAGACAAAACATCCAAATTGTATTCTAGGCGTAAATAACTAGTTAAAAAGTTTGGCGTCTGCTCAGAGTTTGAGAGAACTTGGAAGGTTTTGCTTGTAACAATATTCCTCAACATTATCTTCTATTCTAATTCTAGAAGAGAATATTGATACTCTATACTCTATAAGTGTTATATAAAATCGATACGTATTGAATGATTAATCGTTAGGACATTCCTTAATGTAACGTCTAAATAATTCGACGGCCCTTACGTAAAATTGTGGTATGTCCAAATTGTTATGTACCAGGAATTAGGGTATTAGGGTACCATAACGGTACCATTCCTTTGATTTACGCATGTATTACATCTGAGCACAACTCTTTTGTATATCGGAGAAGGGAGTTTGCATTAAGTGACATCTAAAATTTTAGGTACGACAAGGTCTTTGCGATAGTATTTTTGCCGCTAGAAAACTGCTGAATATTTTGATAGTTACACTTAACGAGCCATGTAGTCAGTGGCGGATTTACACATTTGCCGCCTGCGGGTGTATGTTTTTACACATTCGTAGGCTTTAAAAAAAGGTTTTCCAATTAGCGATGTTTAAACTAAGTCGACATTTTTTTTGTCGTCGTCAAAAGCTGTTCATCGGTACGAAACTGATTGATTAGAGTACGTAGGACTCAAACTCCAATTGATCCATCTCTAATTCCGTTATTTATTCTAATATTAATAATATAAATATTTAAAAAATACTCTGCCGCCCCGCGCTAGAGCTCACTTAGCCTATTGGTAAATCCACCACGGTATCCAGTGTTGGTTAAACGACATTAGTTTTTCAGTTAACGACAGGAATGATCTCTAAACTATTACATAACATCGATGTTATGCAATAGTTTAGAATCTATCCTGCAGCATATGAGCGTGAAAATCCAATATCAACCAGGACTGAATTCAAGTAAAATCGGAGATTTTATCTATATTGTAGTCGAATTTAGAACCGTTGCTACTTTAGCTATTAAATGTCTATTAAGGTGTTGGACGTTTATGTATACTAGATACTCACTCACTACACATATATGTATGTGTGAGAGATTGCGAGTGTGTGATGTGCATTTGTGGATTCTGCATGTTCTGTATGTTTTTGCGTGTTTACACGAAATAAAGTTTTTGAACGGACTCGTTATGGTCCAGATAGAGAATAATATACTGTTTCGTTACAACAAACAACACTGTAGTTCACTTTTTTGACTACACAACACAATGTTAGGTACTTCAACCATAAATTAATGTAAGGGTTGTAAAAAGACGAAATTGTCATTAAATGTGAAACCAAAGTTTTCGATCTAGTTTAAGTGCATATAGTTATGATTTTAGTCTATAGAAGCCTCTTGGAGACTCTTTTTAACTCGCTTTTACTAGGTCGAGCTGCAATAAACTATGTAATAAAATCTTAGAATCTGAATTACACGCACTTCTAATTGTTGTATCATCATGAAACTGGACAATTATATGTAGATTAGATGAAAATACAATATTATGGTACCATCGAGCTGGTGAGATGATGGAATTGGAAGGTGGCTGATGGAACCTTGCACTGCCTACTAGTAAACATCTAGTTTGGTCATGGTCATGGTCTTAACATATTCTGTCCATTCCTCCTGATGACGAGGTCATATGATTATTCAGCTGGTCTGATGATGATACTGGAAGCGTGTTTTAGTTTTATAAACTATTAATTTTAACGCTTGTACTGTATGGTACTGATAAAGAAAGTTACTCAGTATCTTCAAAAATCACGCGTGAACAAAATTAAGTAAATTAAATTCGGAAGACGAATACACTGCTACGGAAAGAGTACCTAGACCCTATTAACTATGTTTTATACGAGCCCCGCTATAAGAAACAATATTTGTCTATCTTTATACCGCTACGTTTAACGCGCCGCCATAGAAAGATCAATCTATATTTATTCTCTTGTTTTTTGATCATACCAGCTACCTATTACTTACATTGTTCGTCCGCTATTACTCTTAAACCATCGAATGCGTAGAGAGCTTTAGAGTGTTCGCAAAGTATTGCGTTTCGCGACACAATGGGCGGGCGGGGACCTTAAAAAGTGAAAACGTGACATTTCCCCGTACATTTAGGCGCCTAAACCGTTCGCAAACATTGAGAGTTGCGAGTAAATGAACGGGGGGAAGGTCCTAAACAAAAGGTGTGAGCCCCCACCCCTGGCCACATCGACCCGACCCCGAGTGTAGGTGGCGGGGTGGCCATGTCGTCCGCATGGGTAGGACCCGGTAACGAAAGTGTCGCCTGCAAAATTTATTTTGATCCGTACAATTTTTATCCATAACTGTATCCGAATAATATAATAGTACCCGTTACTTAGTAATAAATTATTAGGTATGTATGAAAAAAAAAACAAAAGTGACCCATATACTTTTTTTTTGTAGAATCCACGTTTATTAAGATTTCAAGAGTCTAATAACAAATCATTTGAATTTGAATGACCTTCGTGATAAATAAAGTCATCAGAATGTTCTACATAAGTCTACATGCATACTATAAACGGCACACTGAGTGCTTCCGTATCATACTCTTAATCTGCAAAGTAATAGTAGTAATGTTTCGATCAGGGCCTCTAGCAATACATGGTATATTGTCCGCATATAAAAGTAAGAATTCTATAGTTGTGCTCAAGAGACCCAGTTTACTACGACAATTAAACGAGGCTGACGTTGGAAGCAGATGCGCACAGTATACCTACTTAATCATCCGATCGCCTATACGCTAGTGTTCCATTAAAAAATAACAGGAATTATCCACCAACCAACCTCAAACGTAGCCACCCCACACCTACAGGGTGGTTGTGCTTTTTCGTGGCGCGTGTCACTTGTGCGGCGGGGCGCGGGCGCGGCGGCCGACACTGCGGGCGTCGCGATCCGGCGTCCGGGCGCCGCGTTGCCATGGCGACGACACCGCGACACCACCCCCGTACACTCAGGGCTGACACTTGCCCGCCGGCTCGGTTGTACAGTTTAGTATGGCGCGCGGTGTAGCGTTCCGTTTGGTTTGTTGTCGTTTTGTTTGTTGGTTGGGCTTTTATGAATAAATGTTTGTTTCGACCACATCTCTGGACGTTGTCTCTGATTAATATCGTTTATTAAGATAAGGAAGATTTTAGGTCTAGCTAGTTAAGAAACCCCTAAGCTTTGTCTGAGATCGCAAATCTGAAATTTAAGGGATATCGGTCGGTAGCCGTAGGAATAGTAACTGCAGGGTTTCCAAATTTCCAAAGCGTTGTCGTACCGACATCCACTACGTACTCTCAGGGCTGGCACTGGCCAATCGAAAACACAGTAATAGACTGATGCACACTATGTATGTATGTTAATCAGAAAAACAGAGACTATCTATTTTATTACGCGAAATCTACTGTACTTTTTTAATTATATGTGCAGCATAAATATATTAAGGCAATGACTCGCTGTTACAAACGAACAATTTTCAAAATCCGGTGGCATATTCTTGTACTCGAGACATTATTTTCCTGTGCTCGGCATATTCGCGACAGCCCTACGCTACCCGATTCACCCCCGCGGCAGGGCACGACCCGAAACCAACCTTACGTACAACCGCTCACCGTCCACAATCACCGAACACGCCTATGTACAGCCTCACATAGGGGTCGGCTACATAAGACGGCACCGCTGTTACGGTCAGGCGATGTAAATAACGCCAGATAACTTGGAGAGGGTCTAATGGAATAGGGAATCGTGTTTTCGAAAGTGCCTTGCAGAGAATGTTCTCGGTTGTTAGCCCCGATAAGGGGCCGGCGTACATGTTAAGTGAAAGTCGATATGGGATAAGGTCGGCGAAATTTGATTACGTCGAACGGTCGTTTAGGATAGTCTAATGGCATGTTCGGCTGCCGGCCTTAGGCTATTGTTAGAAAAGCGAATGACGTAGCGGATTGTAGAGTTGAATCGTTACAAATCCTACACTGACTGCAACTCGACATGGTTACACATAGTGGTGGTAGGACCTTTCACGGTTCGACTCCGGTGGCATCACCGCCACACCTATTTCTGCAGCAGCATTATAACAGCAGTGTTCTTGGTGCTGTGTTGTGGTTTGAAGGGTGTGGCCAGGGAGACATACTTAACCGAGGCGTTCCAACTTGGTCCCCAGGGGTGGCAACGCATTTGTGGTCGACCTAAGAAAGAACTTCGATCCTGTCTTGGGTGATTACGGATGTCCATGGACAGCAGTGACCACTTACCATCAGATGGACTTAGTTTGTTAAGCCTAAGTACACAAATAGATTCAAGCAAAATAAGTAATCGTCCCTAGTTATAATATAATTAAGTATATAATAATATCAATTTATGCTTATTCTGCAATTCATTATGTATAAATGATTTTTTTGATATAAAAATATGTTTATGTTCAGTAAGCATAGTCTGTCTTCTATAGTTATTATTATTATTATTATTTTATATTTAAGGGACTTTGTCGCTGATAGTTATTTTAATAAAATATAAATCGTTTGATAGTTGGACAATGGACAATGGACATGGACAAGAAAAACAATGTTATAGCTTTACATTATTAGTATGTATAATATTGTATATTTAATAGTACGCTATTGACTTTGAGTTTGAATATAAATACCCATTTGCAAGTAAGTTGCGGATATAACGACTATGACGTTGTTAAGAAATTCTTACAAACTTTGGGAGTTCAAAGTACTTTCGCTGTATAAGTTACTATCATTTTGAATAGTCTCCTCAAAGTAGTAATCCTTATCAAAACTCAAATAAACTAATCACATTTAAAAATAATGAAATTAAATACCTTTTATTTCCTGATATTGCTGTGGACCTGCTATTTTATGGACAAAAACTCTTGTTCAAACACTTGTCCCTAAACATGGAGTCGCTTTGTTTAGCTTATGAGTGTTATCTGCATAAAAGCTGGTGACAAAAACCGTGATTTCTTGGACTCAAGTGCGATGTGATTCACCATAGTGACTTTTATGTCCCGACTGAAAGAGTCGCAGATTTTAAGGACATCGGAATCAGTTATCAGCACAGAAGGACAAGGAATTCAGATTTGTATACCAATAAATTAATAGTTTAATTAAGGAAAACTAAAAATCACGCTTTTGTGAAAAAATTAACTTAAGTCCTTAATAAGTGTCCTCAAGAAGTCGGTCACAATCACGTTCAAAGTTTCTGTTACAGAGATACATACGCCTGAAGCCAATAAAAGCGTGTTCAAAATAGAAAGTGTTGCAAACATCGAGAAAGATTAAATTAAATTTTAGGGAAACTCTTTCGCACTAGGTGCCGTTTAAAACTCAATACCAAGGATATAAAGGACCTGTCCTCAACCGATAGGAACTTTTGAAGCACACCGTTAGATTTTAACCGATAAGAGATTGCATAACTTTTCCCACCGCGCCTTCACAGTGTCCTCACCAACATGTCATTTTTCGTAGAAATATTTTAAGTTATATTAAATAACTCATCGAACTAAGGCGTATCTTCTTTTCACTATTTTATCAAACCCCTCAGCAGTGGTCGTCTGGAACAAAAAATGTTTACATTTAGAAAGAGATAGCTACTCTCGTTAGTTGAACGTATCCCCCGTGTCTTCTATTTCTCTGTATCACTAGCTGATTTGTTTTTCCAGTCTCGATTAAAAACACAAGTACCATAAGACTGAATGAAAAAATCTCTGACGGAATTGATTTCAAATCAACTACAAAGAGCATCACCATTTTCTGCCGGGCTCTTTGCAGACCGATGTACTCTATAAAAATAATGATAAAACGTTTGACACCCCATCAATAAACGAAGCTGGTCAACTGAAGATTGGCCAACTAGTATCTTTAATAATAAAGTTATTGGGTACTTAATGTACGTCCCTTTAAAAAACCTGTCAATTTTATCAACTAGATGTTTATAGCTCATCTAATGTTAATAGACTATTTTATTCTTCATTCAAGTATACACAATACCTTTCAAGGATATCGTTATATCAGCACACGGCAGTGAACACATTGTGCGAATGTACTTGGTTTTGAAAAAAAAACCCATTTCAAATATACCTACGATTTCAAAAATCAAACACCACGACGTATGCCTATATAGGTCACCGGTGTCAAAGGTAAAAAATCACGACTGAAATGTCGCTGCCTTCAATCCGCCGTCAGACCCCGTCCATACATTACGGGACTTCGTCCATTAGGCGATTCACGGAAACAAGCGAAAGATCAAAGGGTGCGGCATCTGTACACTTTTCGTGCGCACTCCACACGCTCGTATCGAAATTGATTGGATATGAGGGACCTTTGAGCGACCAAATGGACGTGCAAAAAAAATACGATCACCCCACTTCAGTATTGAGTGTTTTTTAGGGTGCGCTACGTACCCAGTGCCTACCCGTCCATCTGTTTTTAGATTTCGAAGCTTTCTTTTGAAGTGTTTCTAACTTCTTTGTTTCTTTCTTTCTTTGTTTCTATTTTTCTTAGTTTCTTTCTAATTTAGCATAGATATCGGACCGGCTGTGTTAAATTTAGAGGTGTACACGTTTTTAGATTTCGAAGCTTTCTTTTGAAGTGTTACTGATTTCTATCTTTGTTTGTTTCTTCCCTTCTATCTTTCTTAATTTCTTGCCTTCGTTCTTTCTAATTTAGCGTAGTTATCTGACCGGATGTGTAGAATTTAATGGTCAAGTGTCAAATTTAGAGGTGTACGTTTTTAGATTTCGAAGCTTTATTTTAAAGTGTTTATGGTTTCTTTGTTTATTTATTAATATCCTTCTATCTTTCTAGATTTCTTTCCTTCTTTCTTTCTAATTCAGCATAGTTATCGGACCGGCTGTGTTAAATTGAATCGTGAAGTGTCAACATACGTTAAATACTTCTAGTGTTTTAATATTTTTTTATAACATAGGTCTAGTCGTACGTGTCTATCTGTTTTTACATTTGAAGCTTTATTTTTATGTGTTAGAAATTTAGGTAATTCATCGGACCTGCTTTGTTTAACTCAATCGTGAAGTTGGCACTTACACACGTAAAATACTTTTAGAGTTTTTATTCTTATTTTATAACATAGGCCTGCGTGTCCTTTTAAGGTTCTCTCTCAAATCTCAAAACAGATTGAGAAGAACCTTAAAAGGTTCTACCACCTTCCTATTCCTATTATACTTACTACTATCATCTCTTCGGGATAAAATTCCCGGACGTGTTTCGATTTCCTGCCATTCTGTTCTACTTGGATATGCGTCATTATGTTGCCATCTAGCGTAATGATTGATTGGACCTGGAATTAATTTAATCTAACATTAAACTGTAGAAACTTATCTTATATGATTATGTATAATTACGAGAATCATACATATAACTCAAGTTACAGTTGCAAGCAAGTATACAAGTTACAGGAAACATACAACTCAACGACATTTAGTTATTTTTATAATAGAACGTGAATCATAATTTTACAGTTTTGTAAAACTATGTTTGTTGATTATTTTAAAATAGAAAGAGCTGGTTATATTTCTTTCAGAAACTCTTCATTAAAAGGCATTATAGTATTTTTTTATAAAATTAAACATTGTCGTGTAAAATGTTCATTACCTGACATTTCTTTTCTTTCTGAAGTTTCATTTACATATTTGTTTACAAAGTTTCATACATTATAGTCCACCAAAATGGACTTGATTAGCACGGTCAATGAACTAGACGAGAGAGACATAAATGGGTTGTTGATGATGATAAAAAGGTAACGATGATACCATATTATCATACCTTCACACCATCAGGCTTGGTCTCTTCAAACTCCTCGCCGGGCACAAACGTGCAGGTGCCGTTGGCGAGTCTGGACTTGAAGGTCAGGGTGTATGTTCCATCACTGTTCATGGTCAAGCTCTGCGTGGGACTGAGCGCCATTGCCGCTTTTCTGGCTATGTAGCCAATATCTGGAAAAAAATAATTATGACTGGGACGTAGCAAACGAGCATGCAGCCCTGCATCTGATGGTAAGTGGTAATGGACATCTGTAATCAATCCTAGGTAGAATCGAAGTTCTTTCTCGATTAAGTATGTCTTCCTGACCACATCCTTCAAACCAGAACATAGCAGCAAGAACACTGCCTCCTGAGTCGAACCGTTTAAGGTTATACCACCTTCAATATCCTATTATTATCCTTTCACAATTCTATAATGTATTAGGTCTAAATAAAAGGTAAGGTCAATAAGTAAAAAAATAGGTAATAGGTACTTTTGATTGAAATAAAAAACGTTCTTAAATAAATTATCTATACTAATATTATAAAGAGGAAAGGTTTGATTTTTTGTTTGTTTGTTTGTTTGTTTGTTTGTTTGTTT
>DWNJ01001417.1:0-12105 GCA_018250275.1 Udranomia eurus
CCTTAAAAACGCTCACTCAAATTTTCTTACTCCACGTATAGGCCTTGGCGATGATGTTGTCCCGGGAGTACCAGAACGGACCACGGTGAACGTTACACACTCCACCTTATATGTGTCCACGGCACATTAACCGTCTCGCTAAGTATTTGGAGAATGTTCCCATAAAAATTTTCACATAGTCAGCTCGACTGTTACCGCGACAATGTTGTTGCAATTTATGATCCCCCGGTAGAATGGAGCCGTTGTGTTGTGTATGCGTTGCTTTTTGCCGTGTTCTCGTTCCCCTAGCGATTTATTGTTGTGTGTACAGTTCACAACAAGAGTAACAGCAGTACGTGTACACATGCGAGACAAGTTTATGGGTCGTTGGTTAATTTACTTTCATATGTATTATGTATATTGAAGAACAATTCAGATGTAATTCGATTCGCAGAAAATAGGGGCAATTTGTATTCTGTTATGCTTTCGACAGTAATGGTTTCGCTACCCTAGTTTTCGGGTCGTAAACAAAGTTGCAATCATAACTTTTATTTTAGACTTTTATGATCGCCTAGTAGTAGCGTAAAACTGTTTATGAAGATGGGTTTCCTTTTAGAAATAATATACGTAGTAAATCTTAGCTGGCGTGAATGAAACTCGCTCGTATAACTAACTGGTATTATGATATGAGTTTTGGCAGAGGTCAAATGAATTAAAAATCCGAAGCCAATTTCCAATCATTTGTGCATAAAACATGTAAAATGGCGGCGAAAGAAAGTGTGAATACATTACTTTTGATATTCATCACACTGTAACGGGTGTTTACAAGATAAACCAAAGATCATCGCTTACAAGCAAAGAAAAACGTTTTGTTTCTTCTATGCTCTGATAAATCCTATCTTTGATCTGCAATATGTTTAAAATACACATATATTTACGTCTACGGGAAGGAGGTTGAGTGAATTAGAGGTGAAGTACGACACTGCAATTATTGTTAAAACGTTAATATAATGTCTTAAAATTGTCGCCCGTGTAAAAGCCATGAGAGTAAAGAGAAATAAGAACCTTATTAGATAGAGTGAAGTGTGTTGAATGGAAACATTTAATAATCCAACATTCTGAATGGAAACATTTAATTCCAATCAAAAAATATCGTTAGCAACTCACTTAAAATGTTGTCCCTTTTGCACCAATAGCCCTGTTATAATGTTTTCTAACGGATATTAAACGAAGGCGGTCCTCTTTATATACGGTCTACCCTATAGACCCTTCATATATCAAATACATAAAAAAAATAATGTTATGTAGGTGCAAATTAAATAATGTAATGTAGGCAGCGTCCGTTGACCTAATTGAACAGCGCGAATGATTTTTATCATAACGGCCGCTCGCAGTCCAATTTTTAATTTCCCCGATCCAATTAATACTTTAATCATCCTCGTTTGAATCGCCAAAATTTCGTGCAATCATCGTGTTTTTCGCTTCGATTGGCGTTCATTAAAATTGGAATCTGAAGCACTTTAATTAATAAGCTTTTATTTATTGCTATTCTAGACCGGCAACGGTACTTTACCAGAATTTAATATTATCGACTATTTATATTTATACTAGCTGACCCGGCCCATTTCGTACCGCCTCAGAATAACAGCCCTGTCCTTGTCCCTGTATTTGTCCCTGTCCATGTGTCTCGTGATGCAGCTCCATAAGGATTTTAAGCAAAATGTCTATGTTATGTTGATTTCCATCGATTCGTTTCGTCGGTTTGGCGTGCTCTTCTATGTACGTCTTCGTAAATTGTAAAAAAATATTGTATATAAAAAGTTATTGTATTCTTCTTCAAGGCAATCGAAGCAGTCTATTATATATATATTTCAATTGAGGCGTAATTGCTCTTAACTTACCGTGATCATAAAACTTTAAAACTTTAAACCCACTCTATAATTGAAATGATATTACACGGAATGGTAAATTAACTATTTATCAGCCGACCCGTCTGTGTAAAACGTTATTGTCAGCGCGCGTTCTGTCAATCGCTGACAGTTATTAAAAAAACTGAGTTATGCCGATCAACTAACAGTAATGTAAAATTATGTTCCACTTAACTTGTATATTTTTTTCTTTCATAAAAACCTTCTCTTGACTATAATTAACATCTGTTCACATGTGATACGACGACCGAGAGAAATTGTGATTCATTTTTATACACATTCTTCGACCCAAAAAAATGTGGTACAAAAGGCGGACTTTACGCTAAAAAGCATTTATATGTATGTGGTACAACAAAAACACTTAAAGCAAGGTACTCTCTATTTTTTATTTAATAACTTTGATGAAGCAAACAAGCACGCGTCCAGCTGTTGGTAAGTTGTCACTGTCGCCCATGGACATTTGTAATCAAAGGTTCGATATTCCGTTTTACCACCACCAACCATAAATGCGTTTCACTCGCCTCTGAGCACTAATTTGGGACGCCTCGGTTAAGTATGTCTCTCTTACCCTTCAAACCAGAATGCTCTTCCATCATTATAGATACTCGTTCCAACGTCGATATTTTTTAAGTTTTACTGTAACGCCAGAGGTCGTAGACCTACTTGTAGTGCAATTTATGCAATTTAATATCAGCAAAAATATTGCGTTGTGAACAAATTAAATTAAACAGTTTTGATTATTTTAATTGCTTCGAGTAACTTTAAGTCTTATGTATGTAACGCCCAGTGTAGTTTTTGATTTAAACTGCCATGAGTTTGGTAAGAAATTGTACAGTATATTGGGAATGTTTCAACAGACCAACATTGCTTACATCAGAAACTCGGTACAGATAAAAAAAAGTTTGGTAATGAATGGTTCCTCAAATTACGCTTCATGAGAAAGAGAGGGACCGGCGAAATTCCATTGCACTTGATATTTTGGAATTTCCGTTATAGCCAATTATTGAAACATTTTAAGCAAATTCAGTACGATGAAATGCATATTAAAATATCATGCACCGTAATAGGTACATACGTGTGTCGTATCGAAATTGACTCCGAGGAATTTGGTCGTACGTGCGTCGTTTCACGTGGCGTCGACGGCTCGTGTGGCCTTCTTGTTTTTATGCCTCCCTGGTACTCGTTTGTTTTAAATTAAACGACATTGTTTGATTACGGTTTATGCAATAACCAATGATTTACCGTTCGATAATGGTAGGGTGAGTTTTTTAGTGTCAATGGTTGAGTTAGGTTATTCCCCAAGACCGGATAAAAATAAAGTACAATCTACGACTAGTGCGTACAATTTGATAGTTTTAATGTAAGCTGCAATAGCCCAATGGGTAGTGTGTCGGTCTTACGATCGTGGTCGTGGGTTCGATGGGTTCGATCCTCACTGCCCCATTGGACTATTGACGTGAACCCGCTCCTAACACAAGTCGCTGACTTAGCTGGACGGGTAAACAAAATTACTAGTATGTATTTACATGCTAAAAAATATATATGTTGCACGCTTGATGAGGGCCTGGTGTTCCGTCTGGTGTTGGTGTTTCGACCAAGCTAAATTGTATGTTTACGCACCTGAGAGCCTTGAGCAGTTCTCATTGGCACAGGCTACTACGTAAGCACCTTGGCGGCATCTCCTTGGTACTCCTAGCATGACATGACACTCGATTTGTTCCACCAGAGCTCGGAGCCGTACTTCCCGTTCCTGGGCGCGAACGCCCCGCCCGCCGGCTACTGTGCCGAGGGGGACGGGGAGGGCGCGGTGCGCTGCTGCTGCGTCTGCTACACGTTCCTGAGGCAGCAGTGGGCGCAGTACGACCGCGAGAACAAGCCCCACAACCAGCGCTTCTACTGGATGAAGCGGCTCGACGGGAAACCCTTCATCGGTGAGTGGTTTGATTGACGGTGTTCGGTCTAGGGCATTGGAGAGCCTTGGGTATGCTTCCGTTTGGCCCATACCTCCGATCGATCTCAATTTTGGTGTACTTAAGGTAACAGGAATCACGCACGATTCTGCCCTGTTCATTTTATAAAGCGAGCAAAGCCGCGGGCAGAGGCTAGTACAGTACAATCGACGTAGTCACAGCCGCAGAAGTGAACGACCGAGACGACATTTAATAGAGTGTCTGCTTCTAGGATTACCGCAGTGTAATAATTATCGGTTTACCGCAATGTAACACTATGGTCATGCGATCGTTTGCTACCTATCTACATATTAAACGGCGGCGGGATTCATATATATATTCGTGTACATACTACTAGCTTTTGGCCGCGGCTTCGCCCGCGTGGAAATCGGTTTGTCCCGTGTAGTTTCGTGACTGACCATTCTCAATAAATAATAACAATACTGTACATACGACATTTTCTGACTGTACTAAATGCGCGTCGAACAAAAGTAACTATTTATGTGACCGTAGATACTTTCGCCACTGTAATATATGAAAAACACAGGATATAGAACAACGAAAACACCATTCACGTAACAGCCAAATCATTGAATGACAAACACAAAACATCGGGTATAAAGATCTATTTACCGTTCTAATATTAACTTTACTACATGCCTCTGTTTCGATTTTGTCCGACTTACTTAATATTTGTCGTCATCATTATGTTATATACATATACAATACACAAAACCTTTATAAATTGTGTGATTCTGATGTATAAGCTATGTTACTGTTAAGTTTCGTCTAAATCTGTTTCATAGTTATTGCGTGAAAGAGCAACAAACATCCACACAAACTTTCGAATTTATAATATTAATATTAATAGGATAGGATGTATGTATGTAGAACACGATCAGCGATGCAATTCATGCTTCGGTTGGAATGGTTGGTACGGTTTCCGCCTATCGTGTGGATATGCGAGATGATCGATCTTAGCGCTCAACAGCAGTAGTTTATTTATTTATTTTACATGAAATAAACTTTAAAAACATTACAAACACAATTCCAAATTTTCGTTTTAAACGTATTGTAATATATGAATACCCGCCAAGTGGTGCGAAGTTCGGCCATGGATGTGCAAGATACATCGATACTCTGATCTATAATAATAATATATAGATATATGAAACGCAAAGGTGACTGACTGACTTATCTATCAATAGATAGCCACTATGATGTAGGCATCCGCTAAGAAAGGATCTGGATAGATTCTACCCCCAAGGGGATGAAAGTTTGTATGAAACTTTGTCAATTTTAAACCGATCGGGCTGAAACTTGGCATGCATATAGCTACAACTATGATGGAGACATCCACCAAGAAACGATTTTTTAAAATTCCTCCCTTCAGGGGTTCAAATAGGGGTTGACAGGTTAGTTGTTATTGTTTCATATGTGGTCAGAAAATGTCGTATGTATATTGTAATTATTTAAAAAGGTCCGACACGAAACTTGATGTGACAGTCCGATTTCCACGCGGGCGAAGCCGCGAGCAAAAAAGATTATTAAGGTGCATAGGATTACAATTTCATTGGTTGGAAGTGGATATCCACGGCTGGTTACGGGGCCGTAATCTGTAGGGAAAAGCTCTGGGAATACACTGTCTCAATGGCTCGATGGACGGAAGAAATAGTAGTAAATAGTAGCGTTCAGTAGTAATAGAACACGTTCTTAACCACAAATCAAATATATTATTTTCACACTAATCACATAAATCGAGAATGTCTTTAAAATGCATACAGACATTGCTTCATTTTTGATTTAGTGTGGTGATAGAACCGCCTAACATCTGCATAGAGTTCCGAATAAATAGAGTTTTGTTACTTTATTCAACTCGTTGCGAGTATTATGAATCTCAATATACTACTTACTATGCATTGAGAAGTAGTTTTCTCTTCTTCGGTCTTAGTTCGCTCATGTCCGTAATGAATAGGCAAACTGCATCCTGTTACTGTCATCTTTGCAAGATACAAACACGCCACAATACTGCCATTGATTTCATAAGTTTGACTTACGTCTTCCTGCGATTGTATAGAACTGCCTGGAGCAGGGGTTCCCAAAGTTTTGTATTTCGTTGACCAAATACAAGGAGGTAGGTATATTGTTTGGTGTCGGCGTCCCGTACATGGAATGGGGACAGGGTTTGTTTCGTAGCCGCGAATGCCTAGTTTACCTAGTTTGCCTAGTTTAGGCTTTTTCATTTTACTCATTACGGTGCATTAGGCTCTCGCAGGTTACTAGAGAAATCTTCACGGCGCCTCTCTTTACTCCTTAAGGTGCAACGAGGCGTCGCGGTGCAAACTTTGGGGACCGCTGGCCTAGAGGAAGTCTATAGGCTACTTATACACCATTCATAAGATACTAAAGGAAATTGTCTGTTTCAAATGTGGTTGTATTGTTTTTTTTATTAAAATAAATTTTAGTCTTTTCATATTGAATGGGATATTTCTGTAACATAAAAATACAGATAAAAATAATAGAAATAAAGATAAAAATTACAGAAATAATCCCCTATTTGAAGCCCGTTCAGAACAAATTCTCCGATTTTTTAGTCTATACAAGTAAAAATGGCGTATTTCTTTAGTTGTGACTCTTAAAGTATTTTTTTACACAAAAGTGATGACTTTTCATTAGTGCGAACACGGGGATCTAACCTCGGGTACAGTCTCCTTGTACTCGCTTTAATTTTTCATGTTAGTAGAGTTTTGATATTTTAAATGAGACTACTAACAACCTTAACAAATAACTCGACATGTTTATGTAACTAAGTGGAGCAAACAAGAGTTTGTCCGCTCCGCACGTGGCGCCAGCCCGTGATCTCGCGAACTTTACCGCTCGGACATCGACTGTCAAGTTTCAAAGGATTTACCGATTTCACTTGCTCCAGAACTTCATTTGCATTTTTTGCTTTGGAAACTCGAGTCTTGACTTAACTTGGACTTTGAATATTTGACGAACAGAACAGAGACGACGCTTCCCTTTGAGATATTTATTGGACTTAACTAAGAGTTAGGTAGATATTTATTATATTTGTTCAGTGAATTCAAGTTTTCGTGATACGTTGGTGTGTTTTTCTATACTCGTATTTGGTCTTTATTGAAACCATCATATAAATTGTACACACAAAAGGCGTCAAGAATTAGGCATTTATTTGTTCATTTAATCTAATTTTCGTCTGTATGTCTGTTATGTTACGTCTAATATATCTTTTACTTTACTACTAGCTATATACTAGCCAATAGATGTAATTTTCATCGATTTTGACAACTGACCTCGTTATAGCCTTATATTAAGCAATGAAAGATATGAAATTGTTAACATTTAACGGTTAACACTATTCACCTCCCTTGAGAGTCGTTTTGCATGTTTCTTACCCGCCTTATTATCTTATTAAAAAGTCATTTCACCTAACATTGATGACGAATATCCTAGCCTTGTAACTTAATGGTACTTCTCGACGTTTAGAAATTGGGTGTCTTTGCCACATACGAGTATTTAGCATAAAAATCGCGAGAGAGCGCTTCCCTCGGCGCAGGTCGCACGCTCCGAATACCGCTAATACTTGTTATATTGCTAATTTATTTATAAGTGCACGATTTATCACCATCGGATGAGGTTACTTCCTTTTTTTCCTAATTGATATTTGGATAGTGCTCAAATATAAATAGCCTAATGTAGTAAATAAATCCATTGGCTGAATAATTTATCGAATCGAATGTTCCCGTTTGCTCTTCTAATTAATATTAATTGGTTCTGAGCGATATTAAATTCTGCGGGGACGTAATCAGGAGTAAAAGACAATAAATATGGAAGTTATTAATACAGATTTGCGAATTGGGAAATTTACATATACGCTTTAACTGTGTAACGTGCACATTAATATTATATTTTAATTGCTCTTTGTTTGTTGAGCTGACTTACGCATTTTAAAGTAAGCAATTACCTTTCAATGAATGTCATAAATTAGTGTATCGGCACTCAGCATCCTAAAGCTCTCGAGCTATGATAGACCGGGGGCTAGAAACTAGTGGAACAAACTCCAATTCCAATATAATCGCGCTTACGTTGGTATGCGCGATTATATTGGAATAGGAGTCCTCTTTTGTATGGAGTAATTAGTAGTCCATAAACGGCATTGGCGGCAACTGCATATTTAGTGAATGATGTGGAAGTATGAGTAATGACAATTCTTGTACATACGAGAGGAAGTACCTACTCAATATTTTTCACAAACAACTCACTTTTCAAGCGTTATTTTGCTTACACTAATAATATTATTGTTCGCGCTGTTTATACAAAAAGAGGCGCTTAAATGGAAACATTGGCCAATAGACCAAGAATGTGACACGTATTTTAGACAATGCAAATAATTAAATACCTACTTTGATTCTGCTGTATGCAACAGGCAAGAAACTTGTGTCGTGTTAAATATAAATGAACACTAAGTATGTAGGGAAATTTCATTGCAATTGTAAGCACACATCATCCATCTTACTCCGCGAGACGCGGCGTTTGCGATAATCTCTCAAAGTGCCCGTGAGATTAGATTAGCTCGAGAATTAAGGCAATTTACATAACTTTCTCACGCGTATGTATGTGTCCGCCGTCCGCGATGGCGGTCGTTTTATGTGTGAACCCAACTCATGGTTAATCAAGAATCAAATGTTTTTGTACATTATATGCCAATAAGCCGCTATAGCCCAATGGATAGCGTGACGGACTTACGATCGAGAGATCGCGAGATCGCGAGATTGATCCTCACTCCCCCATTGCACTACTGACGAGAACGCGTTTCTAACACGCGCGTAAGTTTACCTGCAGGGGTTAACAAAATTGTAGTAGGTATTAACGTGCTAGTAGTTTTTTTAATAAAAAAATACATGTTAGTAACGTTATGTACATTTGATTTGTGTATATGTCTGTACGTATGTGCGTATGTAGCTCGCGTGTATTGCGACGAGGTATCGTAAATCTGTCCCGGTAGATGTGTTGCCTGTGAATAATATTGCGGGCTCCGTACGTGGGATTGTTTTGTCGTATTCAACGGTGATCTGTGGGTGATAGAGCTTGTATAATAGGCTGGATGGGAAAGTACTATGACAGCCTAATTCAAAAATTATTTTGTATAGGCCTAACGAGGCATTTACAAATTGTCAATATATAAAATATGTGTAATCTTTGAAGGTGGTAGCATATTTCGTGGTTTGACTCCGGAGGCACCACCGCCCCACCTATTTCTGCCTTGTAATAGCAGTGTACTTGCTGCTGTGTTCTGCTTTGAAGAGTGTGTAAGAGAGGCATACTTAACCGAGGTCTTCCAACTTAGTTCTCAGGGGTAGCAACGCGTTTGTGGTCATCCTAAGAAAGAACTTCGATCCCATCTTAGGCCCATTACAGATGTCCACGGGTGGCAGTGATCACTCACCATTAGGTGGACTCTATGCTCGTTTGCTACCTCCCAGTTATAAAATAAAAAGCTACACCGGATCGAATCGTGACCTGTTCTCAGTTAATTGAGAAGATTCGGAAACAAATCTAGTAGGCTTTGTTTTTTTGGAGAGGTAATTAGACTCTTAGTAGTTATTGCGTGGGATGGTTAGAGTTTCCAACTACAATCCTCAGGATTGGATTCGCATTGGATTCGTTAGTGATAACTACTCTTACTCGTATGTATTAAAATAAATTTATGACATTTCCATAATACAGTCGAGTGACATTGCTGTCATTATTTGACAAATATTTATACCAGCAAATCAACACTATACAATCTGCTTTGTTAATATATGTATAATGTATATATGTATTTATCTGCATTTTTACTGCAGTATGCACAATTGTTTCAAACATAATTCTTTGACCATCTTCTACTTTCAGTCACGTTAATATTGGATTGAATGTACATTGCATGAAATAAACCCGGAGTTAAATATTTCGGGGTCGAATATTTCATCAATTAAACTATGGGTACACTTAGGTCTCGGTCTTAGCTAATACATGATATCAAATTAGCGTGCAATAGAACAGACGGCCCTCGCGACTGTCGAAAGATTTTTAATCGCACTACACCGGGAGGCTGTGAACATATTTTAATCCTGTGGACCGCACTCCGTCCGCGCGGCGCGACAGGGCTTAGTGTCGCAGCGACGATGGATTTATCGTGTGAAATTGAATTATTTTCACACAGCGTGCCGTATGAACTTTTTGCACGTTATTCTGCCGCAATGCAGAGCGGTCCTCCTGACTATATTGTATATATCTACAGCGGAGTTTTGATTTAGTTTGGTTTAGTGGCTACAGGGACAGCTATGGATAGACGAATCGTAACTACAGTTGCGACTGTAAAAGGGCGAACATAAAAGGGTGATTACGGGTACATCTGATACAAATACAAAATAATCTATTTCTTCTTAAACTTAAACACAAAATGCATAGAATACTAGGGGCCAACCTAGTAAGCTTGCAATGCTTGTGTTAGGAGCCCCAAAACAAAGTACGGTCACATCTTACAGAAATGTGACTGACAGAGATTTTGGGTTGTAATGTTAAGATTTCTCATGTTCATCTTTCAATTGTCACAAATGTGGACTGTATATGACTTGCTTGCCATTCGTTAAAGCCACTGGCGTGCCATGTGTTGCGTTGCCGTGCGTTATACGATTTAAATAAAGAAGGCATTAGTTTTAAAACTAACACATTTTAAAACATTTGGAGTAAAATTATTAAGTAGTATTTTTGTTAGATCTGTCGGTTGTTTTATTGCTGACTTTTATCACTCTACATTACCTTACGTGGTCCAGAAATACATAAACACGCAGTAAATTTAAATAAATAAGTAATATTATATCTTACAACCGTTACATAATATAATACACACATGTAAAGAAGTTTTTAGTTTTGAGATTAAGGAATGACATTTTAAAGCCCTTTTAAGCCAGGTGAGCTTAAAGTTTGTGCAAAATTTCGCGTTCCCAGACCCACCGCTTCTAGCTTATAATACATTACTCGTGCCTTAATATTTATTTCAACACTAACGGTTTATTTTGGATTTTCTTTAGTATAGTGATTATAACTTTTGACTAAATGCAGAGTGTAACAGGGAAACCAGGTAAAACCCTCGTAAATAGGTATAGATATTAAGTAATGAGATCTCACATGGGTGACAATTTAAAAATAGTACTATCATTCATGTTCTTCTTAAAAGTCTTAAATCGTGGAAAATTACACCTTCATGTTCTTCTTAAAAGTCTTAAATCGTGTAAATTACACCGCAACAACTCTCAAGTCTCGACAGGAGCAGAGACGGGGACGGGAACAGGGAAAGGGACGGGGACGGGCTCAGGGACAGGGACAAAAAGGTACCACGTGCCCTGGGTCAGTTTGTGATAAATATTTTGGATAAGGGGCTATTTTTTTGAACATGTGGAATCGATCAATATTCTTGTCTACTTATGCGCGCCCAGCCGCGTGCGAAAGTTATATATATAGGAAATTTATATATATAGAAGAGGAAAGTTATATATATAGGAAATAAATAGATCTCTATACTCTATCCGCCTTAGGAGTTGGGAGTAGACATAGAGAGAGGAGTGCGCAATTTTGAACGGGCGATTGATCCGGTGTTTTGATTGTTTTAAAGGACGTTTTTGTTTTCCAACGCCAGTGCAACGGACAGGTTGTTTTCACAGTGCGTTATATGTATATGTAGCTACGGTGCGTCAGACTGGTCGTTGTTTGGTGTTTCTGCTCCGCTGAATATTGTTGGTTCGTTTTACGTTAAAAAATAGAGTGTAGATTTTAAACAGAAGTGACGTTGCCAGCCGTAAATGTAACGCCGCAATTTTTTTAATGCACAAACTTAGTAGACACTGACACAATCATACGAGTATATCATAAACATGAATACAAATTGAGTGTTACTTCAATTATAGGCACATGTAGCTTATTTAATATAATAGCATCACATACATTAATAATATTAAGAAAATAAAATTAAAATTACATTAATTCATATTAATTAAATTATATTAAAATAAATAGATATATTAAATTATAATCAAATTATTATAATTTTATTTACCGATATTAATTTGACATTACAAGATGTTATTGGGAGATTATTACGAAGATATAGATAAATAAGACTAAGTTATTAAATATCGAAGTCCGTCAGAAACAAACATCCATGAAATTAAAACTATATAATATTA
>DWNJ01001418.1:0-12104 GCA_018250275.1 Udranomia eurus
GAGTCTGGTCAGAGACATACTTAACCGAGGCGTTCTAACTTAGGGTACTTAGGAGTAGAAATGTTGGCTGCCTGAATGTTATATATAAAACATCTCCTGCTTTCCGACATACATTTCTCCTAACTTTAAAATATGCCGCTTGGGTGGTATAATATCAAATTAAGCGCCAGAGTTAATCGGATGTTGCGATTGGCAGGTTGACATAAAATTAAGGATGATTTGAAATGAACCCCAGACAGAATTGTCTAAGATCTGTCTGAGATCGATAACAGATGACTATTAAGTTATTAATAACTTAATAGTTAGCATCAAATTATATATCCAAGTACACAAAAAATACTGTATGACATACGACATAGGGAGGTAATAAGATATTTTGAACTATACGTAAAGGGACAAAAATTAAAGTTACTTCGCACGCTTATTAGTAATAAAAAAGGAACATCTGACTTCCTCAAAATCATGACCCGTTTCCCGGATCTTAAAAACAAAGAACCTGACAGATGGCAGCCTAAATAAGAACACACACATATTCTACACAGCGATCCCTAACTAAAACAATTGGTTGTTTTGAATCAACTTATGTTCATCTGTAAATATTAAAAGAATAACTAACTGATCAACTAACATATATATAATTTACATACACTGGAAACTTGAAAATTCAAACGTTGAAATAGAAGACTAGAAGTTTCTGAGAGTTTTTTACCGTAAAGTATTTTTTTTATTTGAGCGAAGCAGCTGACAGCTGCTATTTTTATATAAAAACAAATCAACAGAAACAACGTGTAAGTGTCGATGTATAACGCTTCTTACACAATTGCGAGATATGTCAGGAGTATAAGGATATAGAGAGCATATGCAAAATTGCCATTGTTTGACTGGTGACGCAGACAATAATAAGACTCGCTCATGACTCTTGCATGTAATATAGGAGATAATAAGATCTTGGTGACACGTTGTCACTAAAAGAATTTGGGTGCGGTACGAATCATGTCGCCGTGTAACAGAATGACACAATAGAATTGACTAAAATTTTATAATTTCCTAGGTGTACCAATCTCACAAAGTGGGAGTTTATTTAAGCGTGTGTGGTATGATTTCATTTGATAAATAAATACTGATAGGTATCATAAATTAGTTTTGATTTTCCTTGATTAAACTCCTTGATTATTCGTTTTTTTTTTCGTTGGTTTTTTAATTTTCAGCGTGTCTTGATTCACATATGAAATATTTAGTCCCTTTGTGGGGCATTTTGTGCGGTATCATCAAAATAAAGAATACATAATGGAATTTCCGATATCTAAAGTATTTTGCTTCAATTAAATATGTATTTTTATTAACATTAGTATGTTATATGCTCTTATCTAAGACTACTACCACTGGTTCAAAGTCAAATACTAGTATATGGTAGGGATGAGAGAATTACAAAGCTGTCAGTATTCTAATAAACGATTCGAAAATTATGCAATAGACACGCAGGCAACTGTTTTGGTAATCTATCGTGAACGGATGGAACGATTTGTTGAGAAATTTGTAATTTTGCGCTATTATGCTGCTGATGGTTACAATAATTCGCAAATTAATATCTGCCAGATTGAGGCAATCGATGTAATTGAATCTTCCATTAAACGTTCCCTTGAGCAAATCTTCTAATTCTGCATGATTTTAATCGATACAGCTTTGAATAATTCCAAATGTATATACGAAATCATTCTCGTAAGATATCTAGTCCATATAAACAATGGTTAACTTTTAAGCCATGATACAATAATAATAAAAAAAATAACTAAATAACCAATTTACAAGTGCCTTCATCGTATGTATAGAAAGCGTCTGAATTTTGGAAATTACTCACTAATAGGTAAATGTGATACGCAAAACACCTTAATCCGTACCGGAGTTGATCTCTGAATAACTTTCGAACCAATACAAGATATGGCATTCAAGCGAACATATTCAACTTTTACTTGACAATGAAATGATATAACTCGCTCTATTACTGTATGACCTCCGGACAGTATGAAAGACATGACTGTTCAAGTAGGGAAAACTACACTTGGAGCTTTCAATTCAGCGTTTTTCTTTGATTATTAGAACGAGAAGACGAACGATAAAACCGACGTGGTCTCTTGGGGCCCTAAGTTTTATAAGACTAGCAATCAAAATGTGGAAATGTTTATATATCTATGTTTTGCATACATGTTTCTATCGTGTGATTGATTCATTAAGAGACAGATTAAGAGACATTATCTAATAACAATTATTTGATTTGACTTTAAGAATGGACCTTAGAAAATATGTATATAAAGTGCAAAATATTCTATGTATTTCAGTATATAGAAATCAGTATACCACTGCCCCGAATATACACTAGTATAGTAATAGAGAATCGTTGCGATACGAATTGATTGACATGCTGGATACAGTGAAGCTGGTAAACTGAAAGTTCTATTACTACTCATCTAAAAGTAAAAAAATCCTCAACTAAGAAACCTCATCCAATTCCCTTCTCCGAATATCAAGCGATATCGCTACTGCTCTAACTGTCTAAAGTCCTAGAACGCCTTCAACAACAGTTAAATTCCTATCTTTGTTAACATAATCTTCTCAATCCCCTCCAATCTGGTTTTACGGTCAACCGTTTATGTTTTTCACCCTTATTCAATTGTTCCTTCCAATAAAAAAAACATTTTACAAAATTCGTCCATTCGCAACCGTTCCAGCGTTCAAACCGTCCATTAGTAACTCATGTGTAACGAGCCTTAATCGATCGGTCCTTCTTATCGCCAATAATAAGATCCGAGCACGCGACGGTATACCGTTACTTCCGTTGGAGCCGGATATAAGGCCAAATGTGAGCGCAAAGGCTATGCGTCTTGAAAGTATTATGCGGTCGGCACATTGCATAACTATGCTAATTACTAATCAGCTTAATTCTCGATATCTTTTCCGTTATTTCAGTTGACAGTATCGTTGCGTAATTGTTTAAGCTGGAGTTCAGTGAGTCCAAAACTGTGGTTTGGTTGGCTAGCTTAAAATATTGAGATATATGTTCTTTCAAGGTATTTTTTTATAACTGGGAGGTATCAAACGAGCAGTACACCTGATGGTACGTGCTCACTGGCGTCATAGCTCATTTTTGTGTAATTGCAACAGCACGTAGGTAAGATCTGTGCTAAAGTGTCTGTTTTCGTTAATACACTGATTCAACCATTATTTTTTTAGTTTATTTAGGAGATAAAAAAAATATTGCATTATAGTTATATTGAAATGTACATACTTAAAATAAATGCAATATATTACAAACGCTCATGATTAACTAGCCGTTAAGTTTCGTACAATTTTTTTAACTGATCTACGAGATTTTGCAACGATGTACAGTTAATTGACGTAATGCCAATTAAGACGTGGGCCGAGTGAACATTCCAAGGGCGTGGAATGTTGAAAATGAAAGGTATAGGTAGGTAAGGTATATATATACGTTTGTTAGAATATTTCACTGATAGAACATTTCGTGGTTCGGAGGTCTTGCTGCTGTGTTCTGCTTTCAAGATTTTAACAGAGGTGTTCCAACAGGTCCTTAGGGGTAGCAGCGTATCTGTTGTCGACCTGAGAAAGAACTTAGATCCCATCTTATCGTGTCTATGGGTGGTATATGTCAATTTAATGTCATAAAAAAAGAAGTTTCTTAGTCTTACAAAGCGAAAATTATGCGTCTATTAGCTCGATTAGAATAACTTCGAGATAAGACATGTGCTCTACTAACAGATATACTTTAAAGGCACATTTTTTCTATCTCTATCGAGAATTTATAAACACAATTGTACCAAAAATTATGTATTAATCAAAAAATAATAAAAAAAATCATTCGCGTTTTTTATTTTTATTATTCTTTCCTTTACACTTAAGAAACATATTTGTTTAATAAAATTAAATGTCGAACAGATTTTCATCATAAAGCCACTACCATACACCGCTATGAAACCAGATTTGAACCAAAAAAACATGTTAAAACTCCTACTCAATTATACGTTGATTATATTTTGTGCAACTTGATATGGGTAGAAACCGAGAGTGTGTAGGTGCTCTGACCCTGAGTCCACTGTGGGTGAACGATACAGCGAGTAGCAGCTGTGGACCTTTAGTCACATCATAGTAACGGTTGCCTTAGAGTTCCAAAAGGATCTTGACTCACTCGTTTTTTACGACACGATGACAGATCTAGGCAGAGATTCAGTCAAGTTCGATAGATGCTTACCTGAAACAGAAATAAAATTATTAGGTAAATTATTTCGAAATGCATTTATTATAATATAATTGCAAAATAAAAGAAAATTATGCGAACTACTGCATCTGTATAATAATAATATTTTTGTAATAAATAAACCGAAAATCAACAATATTTGTTTAAATAAAATTTATATTATGTTAATTATTAGGTATTCATAAATTTGTCACGGTTTTCCCAAAATCAGTAAGCTTAACTTGTTGAGTTCATTATTTTTTCCATTAAAATTAGGTAACCCAAAAATATAGGTTTATATTGGACTATTGGTGATTCTTGCGTCAGGAACTAAACTGGAACTGTCACGGAAAGATAGAGGCTGCATCTATGTATATATAAAAGGCGATGTGTGTATGTATGTTTCCTATAGACTCTGAAACGACTGCACCGATGTCGATATAATTATCAGGGAATCGTCTAATTGGTCTTGCAAGCCTAGCAAGTGATCTTGTGAAGTTTGGGGACGAGCACGGGAACGGGGATGGGGACAGAAAATGAGGCGGCACGAGGTGCGCCGGGATCATCTAGTTAGAAATATGAATGTGTTAGTCATGCGTGACCTCGTGCGAATTGAGACCTCAAATTGCCCCTGACCTTGGATTACAAATGACTAAAACCTCCATTTACATGTAACGGAGGCAATAATTATAATAGTGTAACATAAAATACAACTTCGTATTCGAATTAATTTAATAACTAACGCAACTTCCTTAACAAGATTTAGATTAAGATTGCTTATAGCTAGACAATTTGAGTAAGTATAACATATGTTTTTGTTAGCGAATATATACCTATAATACATATGGCTCATTTCAACAAAGTTTATATCACAGACTTAAACTGCTTTTTTTCAGAAATGAGAGTTTTTTTGCTTTATTAAATAAAATTATAATAATTCATAAGCAGGTATAAGTAATTGGTTTCAGAGTAAAAAATATGATCTATTCCTTTTCTTCGTGTACAATCCACAAATCAAATGATATAATCAACGTCGCGTACCGTGAACTGTATGTAACAGTATTCTTTTTTTTGAAAAAGAGTAGGTACTATCTTAACACAAGGCTAGTCATTTTATTAAGCATGTAGTAAGAACCTACGATCTTTTCATCGTAAGGTAACTGGCGCATTGTATTGAACAAACACAAATGCAATTCATTCTTTCATGCATTCATTTTACGATGGTTGGAGGCTATATATTTATCTGAACGATTGGTCTGGTAATCCCGGAATAAGTAAGTATCTGTGAAAAACCACAGTGTGAACCTCTTGTATCTATTTACGTGTATTAACATGACATCATGATTCAATTATCATACTCATGTCCATCTGAACAGGTAAAATCAGTTTTAAGTATCTATTGTGGATTATATCTACAGTACGAATGTACTCGCGTATCGTTTCGGTAATTCCCACCTCTCTCTGACTCATTTGTTTCAATCTGAAGCAAAGTATAGAAAACACAAGTCATGACACGAAACCCATTACAAAAACACATCGGCTCTATAAATAAATCAAGAAAATGAGGAATTTACTTACTTTTTAAGGTGTAATAATGTTTTAAACATTACAGCGATGTTTAAAAGAATTACTGAATATGTACAAGCTGATAACTTAGAATCAGGTGAAACAATATGAAAGATCATTGAATAAAGGAGAGAGGGGAATTTATAGTTGGGTGCAATTTTAATATGAGGTTATAAATATAGCCTTGAATATATAAAAAAAACAGCGCAAGCTTCTGAACATACATCACAACATAATTTACACTTTAATGCAAGAATATACATAAAAACAACATTAAATCTAGCTTTTATAGTCGGTTACTGAACTGTAGGTCAATGATTTTCGTCTTATGCAAGAATTTTATCCTAACAAATGAATCTGACGAATTTCTTTATCACAGACATTAGTTCTTGTGTAAGTTTTAAACACAAAAACAGAATTTTCAAGGTTTCGAATTAAATGCATTTTAAATCAACATCGGTTAAGGTTTTAGTCGCAATCATTTTTAGAGTGGTGAAGTATGCCCCAGACCTTATCCGGTTGAGAGACCAGTGTCCAGCAGTGGGCAGAGGCAGCATAAAAAGAGCTGCATTCAAGGTCCTTGAAATAAAATTCAAAATCCTTGTAATAAAAACAAATGCTTTACGGCATTGCATCATTGTCACGTAATTAAACGCGGCCATGTTTACTTACCTTCTATTTCACTCGTTTCACTTTTACCCAATAACTCGTCAATTTACATACTCGCAGTAACATTACAGTTTGAACAGCAAATTAGTACGTCTGTCTGTCACGTAGAAAGTGACGCGAGTATTGCATTATGGCTAGAGTTGTAGAGATCGACAAACAGATGGGATCTTATACAATCGTTTAAATCCAAAGGTCATCGTTAACAACTTTAATGGCGTGTATTTCGCAATTTGATTAGGAAAGTAGTAGCGTAAATCCCGCTAATCGAGGGTCTATTAGTAGACACGTAGGTAGGAAGGTATTAAAACCTTTAAGAATTAGATTAGATCGCTCGCTCAGATATGCCTGTGTTATATGGTAATGTTTTGATTGCGTTTCAGTGACCCTGAGGTTACTAAAAAGACGTCCTCAGGTGGGGCAAATCGTTTGTGACTAACCGGACAGCTGTGAGAACATAAATAGGCTTCATGCCCGTCTACTCTTTGTGCAATGATTTAGCACTATAACGAATGGTGGATAAGCTAATAATTATCAAATATACCAAATAGAAAGTCTAAAATACCTTTCTTCAGAACTTCATTCACGACTTATACCTATACACTCCAGAGCGGATGGGCTAAGTCCTTGAGTTTATGATAGGCTAGCTTTTTCCCGCAGCTTCGCTCGCGCAGAAGTAGATATTACAAAGCGTTCTAATATACAGTACAGCTCTATTTTTAGTCCATATAAGTATACTTCAAGCAAATCGATCAAAGGAATAAAAAGTTTCATACAATTATATTTTGTATTATTTAACCTCCTATTTAACCTCCTTAGGGATGGCATTGCCAAAATTCCTTTCTTAGTGCTCGCTTACGTTATATAAAGAAGCTCCATGCAAAAATTCAGCATTCTAGGTTCAGCGGTTTGGGCTATGCGTTGATCTCTGGGTAAGTTAGTCAGTCAGTCAGTCACCTTCCTCTTTTATAATATAGATTTGAGACCGAAATAGTGGAATTATTAGTCAGAACCCTTTCGTTTAGCTATCTGCTTTCCAGCATTGAGATCTGTCTATCTTCCATTATTAAGAAAATATCGAAAGAGAAATGTTAACATAATGTCCGACTAACTTTCAGTGGAAAAGTGATGCGAATATCTAAAACAATCAACCAAATTGCAGCCGGCTACGCTTTCGATCACGATAGCGAGTGTGGAGAGTCGAGACCATATCAGTGAACGGATCTGACGACACGGCGCCTTTGTTTGTCTATAGACAGATCTATCCAGCAGAGACTGAAGGACATTGACTTGTATGTTTTAAGCGATACATATTTAATATCTATTCAGCATTATGACAGAAGGACATTAGGTTGTAGGATTCGCTCGCTACGATACTCTACAGTTTATACAACCATTTCCTAAATTCACTAAAAATTAATTCATGAATTATGGGATGTAAAATTAATGAATATATTACACTGTTCATGGGTTAATTTCGTTTTGGCGACAACTTAAAAAAAGCGTAACGTTTTTTCTATTATCAGTGTCGTTTTCTCTACAAACATAGGATAACGCGAAGGATAAATTGTTTAGAAAGATTTTTACCTTGTTACGCCACAGAAGTATAACTTCCTACGTGCGTAGTGCGTACATAAGAACACTGTGGTACTTTTTTAAGTAATACACGTCGAATATTACGTTAAAGTGTTAAAATCACAAATGATAATGTTTGTGATAAAAATCTATCTTGCGGTAAAAGTAAGCACTAGTTGTTAATTGATTTTACTTTCGCTTCATTTACCAAAGCATTGGCACGAGATATCTGTTTTGTAATACGAATGAACATGATCAATAAAATAACAAAATTCATAGAAACCACTGGACTCGTATCTACGTTAGTGGCATTATTTATTTGCAATTTTGCAAATTTTTTTGGACCGGTCCGTGGCCTACCTCATTTTAATTTGGTCGAAATCAAATTCGTCTAACCAATGTATATACCTACGTCTTTCGTTAATCTCTATTAATAATCATAATTCTTATCTTTGGAACGGCTGGACCGATTTTGATGGAACTTTCACTGTTTTTATGGCCGGACACGTTTGTCCGGGTTAATCTCCGATACTACTGTACCGATTTTAATGAAATTTCGCACCGATATGTAACTTTGTCCATGTTAAAATATAGCTTATATTTTTTTTAATGATGAGTAGATGAGTAGATGAATGAAGTAGATGGCGCTGTGATCGATCTCTAACCTATTAAGTCGAGTCCATTAACAAGGACGGGGATGGGAACACGAAAATGATTCTGAGGCGGTACGAAGTGCGCCTGGTCAGGTAGTAAATGACAAGTTCGTAATCACGAGTTCGTACTACAGACACAGAAATGTGTAGGTATAAAAAACACCCCCTATAATCTATATTGTGATAGAATTAATGCTTTAAATCTTCCACTGCACTCAAAACATTTACCAATTTAAATCTGACATTTAAGCATCGCATCTACTCATTACTTCGCGGAATGTATAGTTTCTATGTAATCTCTAACTTATTACATAGACGGTGTTCCGATGTCGACATTGCTGTTGTGTCCAACAAAAGGCGAGGAACGAAGGCGAAAATTAGCAGTAAAATTTAATTCGCATTCTTCTTAAAAAATATATACCGACGATAAGGCTACACACATCTCAGTAATAAAATACATACTTGTCGGCGTGACACGAGCAGTATCACCTGATCAGTGAGTGGAAAATCAATTATTCCCTATTTATGTACCATTTATGGGTTTGAATTTTCGTTTAAAAATTTATGCGACCAATTTTAGAGTATAACCCTATCGCTTAAAAAAATAATTATAAAAAAAGTCATGTATGGTCTAACTTAAAAAATATATAATATACGTATCGAATTGAGAACCTCCTCCGTTTTCTTCGTCGGTTTAAATATGTGCTGATGTTAGATATTGGGTCACCAATACGCTACACCATGCCATTCCTTATACATCGTATATTAAGTAAAAGGTATAACGACGTGTAATGATTTACACACATACACACACACACACGCACACATACAGTGAGTGATGTCATACATAATAAGTCCGCAGGTTTTTAGTAATGATGAAATTCCTTGGGATAGCCGTATCATACAGCTCAGGTAGTAGACTGCTACAAGTCTGCGCATTTTTAATACTGATTATGCGTGGCCGTTAATAGTTTATCGATAGCGGTTACACAAGTCCCTGACGAGTATATGAGAAGATCACGAGCTCACGGCACGACCTACTGGGCTGTTTGCGATTTCACTAAGAAATCTACGTTTGCATTTACGTTCGTAACTTACACAATTTGATAGCAAAACGCTAAAGAACAACGCACGAATTGGGCTACGTCACTATGTTGCAAAAATTTACGTGTTTCTTAATTGTATAAAGATGTTAAAATAAATTTAGAACACGTACAGTGCGGATGACTATTATATAACGTTTCAGTGTATTTGTCACGAGATTTAGATTTGCAAAAAGCTTATCGTTTTTAACACGCTTTTATTACCTTCAGTCAGTATGTATGTAACGGAAACTTTGAACGTCATTTTGACCGACTTGGGGACGTGGGTTAATTTGAATTTTTGCACAATTATCAATGACCGATGACAATGCAATAATCTGAGTTTTATATGAATAAATTTACTGAATATGATAGAGTTTAATCCTGTGACTTATGCATGTGACTTAGAAGTTATCAATATAAAGAATTTTCAAGCCTGTTTTGTAGTCAAATATATTTGTTTACATAAACATGTTTGTCCACTTAAGTATCTTACATTAATACTTTAAGAAGTTTGAAGGTCGGATTTTTTATCCAGAATATAAATTAATTACTTAAATTTATTCAAAATATTTGCAAAGCCAAGTAACTTATAGTTGATATCCAAATAACCGGATGGTCCGCATGTTGCGCATGGGGCAAAAAACGTATTAACAATTTCTTATATTCCCAATTTTTCCAAAAGAAACGAGACGAAATGGCCTTTATGAATAGTAGGTACGTACCGTATTATATCACGATGAAATTATATTGAATTTCACCATGTATTAAATACGCATATTTTTTATTAACAATATTTAATTTAATAATAACTTGAAAGAATAGTATACAATATTTTATCAAACCCAGAATAATTAATTTAAAAATGGTTGCACCCATTGCTGTCTCTCGGGTGAGTTTCAAGGAAGCTGGCAACATTACCTCATTGATTAATGTTTAATAGTCAATTATTTAAGCATTGCACACTTAGAAACGATTATTCGTTTTGCAGTGTTTAATCAGTTCAGTCGTCAATCAATTCACACTTCGGCATCGTTAGCCGTCGATAGAGTTGCGTGGTGTCGTTGCCCGTCGGAGACAGCTGGTCTGACGGCGGTGCGAAAGCAGTACTTCCGTATATGGCTAAGCTACTTATTGCGACTTTCTGATGTCCTGGTATCTGTGCGTTCATTACACGATCTCTTTCTTCAATTTAGATAGATACAGATGCTACTTTATTATTAAAGTAGCATCTTAAATTAGGTCTTTTTTTATAAAAATTTGGTACAGATTGAAGACACGATGTTATTTGACTTTGATTATTTGGATAGAGTTAAAATGTCTGTCCATTGCAGTCTAATATTTATTATTTTTGTTTACCGGGCTCTGTAATATGAACTTTAGTTTTATTTCGTATTGATATAGATAAATAATTTTTTTATTAGAATCATAATAGTTGAAATAGAACTAGTAAATAAACACGTATCATTAAAAAAGTTAGGTGGACGAATTTGGGCAAAATTTTTCTTAACATCAATTCATACATATCGTTGTTTTTTTTTGTTTTCTTTGTGTTGTCTTTGTGGTATATATAGCCTTAGTTTTATTATTTCATTATGTTTTGCAAATATTGGTACTATTTATGTTAAAAATGAAATCTATGGTAATTATGCATTCGACAGAGCACGAAAATTTAACATTTTAAACGTTTAATTTATTAATCGTTGTTCTGTATGAATATTTATGTGTTGTATAAATGATAAAGTAATGATAGATGAGATGAGATATGCAAATGTGTTCGGTTTAACAAAAATAATTATTTTAATTTATATCATTTGCATTTTTATGTATGCGTAAAATTTAAAAAATTACTCGTGGTCTACATTCACTAGTAATGCATCTATTTTAATAATACCATTGTCATATCAATGATTACGCGTAAGGTTGCGGGAAATCTAATGGAAATTTCTCGAAAAATTAAAAACAACTTTGTATCTTAGATAAAATACTTTGATTATATGCCAATGAGACATTACAGAGCATTTTAATATAGATATGGTTAAAGCAATTTTTTTACAAAAGGAGCCACACTCAGCCTCACAGCAGACTTTGATTTTCAATGTTTTCAAAAACACATTGATACGAAAAATGATATTGTATTGATACGAAATCCTATCAGGATGGCACTTCACATGGCTATTTGTGTTGGCTTGTGTATGAAAAATTCAGACACTTTATATGTAGGGCCAGATTTAGAGGTATGGCGAGATTTAGAGATTTATTCATTGGCGGAATAACAACATTTGCCGCCAGTACACTGAAAAACGTCTACCCCTA
>DWNJ01001419.1:0-12102 GCA_018250275.1 Udranomia eurus
AGTAAAAAAAACTGCCATTATTACTTAAAACGTAATGCGCCTAATACTACAAAATATATTTATGTGTTATGTATATATTTATAATTATGTTTGTTAATATTTATTACATGATGACCCGTATGACGCAATGGTTACCATGCTGGACTGCCGATCGAAGTGTCCTGGGTTCAATTCCCAGCGAGGCACACATTTGGATGATGAGTTTAAATTTCTGTTCACACAAACACCTAGACCGCTAGGTGTTTGTGTCGTTGACTATGTGTGTTGTATATGGCGCCCACGACACGGGGGATTAATTAATGATTAGAGATATTAAGAGATTAAGAATTCATAAATTGATTCAAAAAGTTTTACGAGGAAAATGTGGGTGGAAGATGACGGCGCAAATACTGCTGGTAAAACTAAATTTGCTAAACTAAATAACTAAATAAACAGTTCTTGAAAGAAAAACAAACAGTCCTATGGAGAAGATATGTGTATACCTAATTGAAATAAAGCTCTTGAACTTGAAAAAAAAAGTTAATTAAAATTACACTGAACGGTGAATGCATAAAATCTTTACAACATCATAGAATCCTGGTAATTTATTATTTATTTGCGTATCGAGTATTTACGCCCTCGCCCGTAGAGCGGACAGTAAACGGATCCAATTTCTTGTTTCTCCAACTTTAATCGTTTTTAAGGCCATCTCCTACGCAACGCTGGTACCTTCGTAGGTGCTTACATTGCAACCAGGTAATAATGATGACTGTTAATGTCGCACTGTAGATATACCTTATCTAAACGGCAGCGGGAAATGTCCGACCGTTTGAGTGCAGGTACCTATTTCATTATTGTATGCTTTAGCTACTTGTTGCGTTTTTAGTTGACTTGTCTTGTCATCGTTTTACGAGAGCTTCGGCGTGTGTGATGGCGAATGCGACTGTAAGAAATATTGGTTATTGAAGTTCGTGGTAGTAAAATTGTAATTAGATAGGTATTTACGTAGCAGCCCACAGATGCCTAGCAGGTGAAATTAAACTTCTCAATATTTTACACAAGAATAAAATTGCCGACGATAGACGGTCTGTCCCTACGACGACTTGTGTTAGAGTCACTCGAGTCATACATTAGTACGAGTACTCCACACAACACACAATCCAATGAACTTTTTTCATCTGCTAGGATGGCAAAATGTTTTAAGTGCGACCACACATCACACAAATCTCACATGTTAGCGCAACCCTTTTATGGTCCTCTGCTGGGCACAGGTCTCTTCCCACAACTGGGGAAGGCCTGGAGCATACTCCGCCACGCTGCTCCAATGTGTGTTGACGGAGGAAATGGTTAGTGGTCAACCAGTATCTATAAATCTCACATAAATAAAAAAAAAATCAGGCCTCACTTTGGGTTTGGATGAATATGAACGCAATAATTTGAACCAGTTAATTATAGCAAGTTAAAGTACAAAACGAAGTATTTGTCAGGGGGGTTAGGGGGTCTTGAAAAAAAACCATCATTGTTTCCTCTCGAAATACCAATTTTGAAGTGTCGTGAAACGGAACCGTGCGGCGGCGCCGTCGGCATTACGTCAGGTCTGGTGCGCGCGTGCGCTCCGCCGCGCCGCACTAATCCTGCGCAGGCGCATCGCCCTTCGGCATGCCGTAAGTGAGTAGCGGTGGCGGCAGCGGTTACTTACGCGTGAGAGGGTACCATGTTAAGTACATGGTGGGTACAATTTTATGATGACATGACATCGTGTACCTTTGAAAATATTTAATGGCTTTTTATTTTTAATTGTACTTAATTTATAAATGTACTTGAATATTGGAATCGTTTTCTAAAAAATATATACATAAATTGAGGGAAATGTGAAACTTTTTAATCTTATAGACTTTCTCCGGTTGGTTACACTGGCTGTTTTTTTATTTTATTTGTCTTCTAAATTCATAAAGCTCTCCTCTTAATTGACCGAGGCCTGCATATAGTTCCACCATGTACAGTAGAAATAATAATTGGAAGTCAAGTAGTCTCCGGGTTTATAACGATAATATTGAGCCAAGTTAAATGCAATGTTATCTATTGATAATAATGTACATCATGTTTTGGATCTCAAACGTTATCGGAAAAATCAGCATCTAAATGTAACCTCCAATGTTATTGACAGTTTATATTTCTCGACATGTGTTACAATACAACAGTTACCCGCGGTAAGCTCCTCGCTCGGACCAACCGAGGCCTGATATCTTGATTAAGCGACGCTTTGTCCGCGCCGACCTTTGTCTCCTCCACTTATCTGACTTTGTATCGCTCATATTCGCTAACGCACAAATGAACAACATCATATTTTGAAGGAATCGTCTCGTTCCGATCGATTGGATTTCAACGTGCCCTCGCCATCGAGACGAGCGGCGTCTCGTTACGAGTGCCACCACTCGGAAAATTAGATGCGGCGTCCTGCATATGCTAGGAATTGTTGATTGTGTATCGCTTCATTGTTTTATTTTGTTGTTTGCTGCTTGCTGTTGGTACGTTTATATTTTTTAATCGAATTGATGCTAAATGAAGTCTTAATAGTAATCAGCATCATTGTAAAAGTTAATAAACGAAATTATTTACTTACTTACAATATTGCGATAAAAAAATTCCCGATGCATAAAATGATTTAAAAATTCGCGAAATAAAAAAAACTCCTCATCCAAGTGCATTCAGCTGGATGAAAGAGGTGCGTGCGCACAGCGGCGTCGAGCGCCGCCTTTTTATCGCACATGCGCAAAAAAAACGCGCATGCGACGTAAAAACGGCCATTACTCGGTATTGCGATCACACGCCTTTTCAAGCGTCGCACAAAGAAGGCCGACTGCCAAAAGAGCCATATAAGTACGTTAAGGGTTTGCCGAGTTGTGGCCGTAGTGGGAGCGTTTGACGTATTACTTAGCGTTTTCGATTGGCTACTGTAGATGTTTTAGATACAATAAGCACCTATACTTCATAATAAAATAATACGGTTGGTGTATTACACAAGGTTTATATTGTATATCACATAGTTAGAGTGTTCCCCTGTTCTGTGACGCCTACTTGCTAATTTTAGTATTTATTGATAGCACTGGTTAGCACGTGAATTGTTACTACTAATTGTAAGTAAGAGGGATTTATTATAGTGAAAATGTTTAGATATTGTATTTCAATTAGAGTAGAGTATTGAATAAATCGCCCCCGCTGTCAGTTCCGCCACACACGTACAAATCCAGTTCCCTCAAGCGTCCAATTTTATAAAGGCTCCGCAGAAACAATGAGAGCTTTGGAAGAGACCCTTTGAATCCAAATCCCGTCTTAAATCTCTATTGAGCATTGTATGGTTCTTAAAAGCGCCATTTTAAACATTTTTTTTCATTTCATCTATAAAACGAGGTAATGTAATATAGTATTGTGGAGTAATCCAGATGGGATCCGATATCGGATGATCTCGCTTTTGTGTTTGTTCGTATGTTTTGTTGTTTGTTACGTGTGTTGCGTCATATCTAGCTGTGATCAACACCTGGCTGTTTGTCGTAAGCAGTACTTGACATACGCGACAATGTTGTCTAACATAATGTAGGTATTGAATGTTCAATGACATCGTTAGTGTCAATCAACAATACAAATATTTATATTTTTACTGTGTAAAAAATATACGGATTGACGAAGGAGGTTATACGGGTGCCATTGATGTGTCTGGTAAAAATTACATAGCAACACATGTTCCAATTACTAATGGAAACTTTAACGGTTTATGTCTAGATGTTTTCGGTTGCAGTGATCAGTTCATATCCAATAAGCTTCAAATACCTTTGCTACTGTCATATCATAATAGAATAATGAAATCATTAATTAGTTCGCCCAAGAAAACAAAAGTATTTAAAAAAGACAATTAATTTTCTATAGTGAAACAATTGTTATCTATTACTAATATAGTATAGTTATTAATAATATAGTCAAAGCAAATTTCAAAATCAAACAGAACGCCCGCGCAATTTACAACGGGGAATTACTGCACGGACTCTCGTAAGAGCTCTCAAAGTGTTTCATAAAAAACCTCCTAGCACAACAGACGGAGCCACAATACGCTCATACACGATACACCCCAACAACCGCTAAATGGCGTTGTTCTTTTGTCCGGCCTGTCACCCCTAGGGATGTTCCGATACCACATGAGTGAGTATCGATACCTACTCGTTTAAGTAGTACTCGATTCATTTTTCGAAACTACTAATATGAGTAGCCTCAAAGTATCGATACTTCCTCATATCGATTACGTTGTTGTGGAAATTTCGCCGTCGTTGTATAGATATCAACTACGTAATTAACTGTTACAGGCACGAGAGAGATGGTTTTCACTCGGTCCGACTTGTTTACTAAGAAAAGGACGCTTGGATCAAAAATTATAAAGTGAACGAATAGGTTAACCTAACCTAACGAATAGGTTTGATTCGATTCGATCCTGACTACTTTCCTTGCGATACTACTTGGTATCGTAAGATTTGATTCAACGCTAAAAGTAGATACTTGGTATTGAAACAAAGTATCGAGTACGTATTCGTATTTACTTGTATCAGAACGACCCTAATCAGCCGCCCCTGTCGCAACCCGCCTGTCGCACAATGACGCTGTGTTGACAAGCATTGTGCTAGTGCTGTGAGTTGAGTCTTGTATCAAGCTTTTGTAATGGTCCGCAATCCTTTATACTTATCCTAGTTGTTTGGGAGGTTTTCTGTCACTTGTCATCATAGGTTCTTGTAAAACTAGAGAAATTTTGCGAGATGTTTAAACTCATATAATTATTTTTATATTTAATTATTTGATTTGATTTGCAAGACCGTTTCATGATATTTGATCATAGCACAAGTTTATATATAGTATACATAACATGCTTGTACATGCTGTATATCTATAGACCTATGTAAAAATGCTTTCCTGGGATTATGAAAACTGCCTCCAGCTAGTGTCTACCGGCAATTGGAAAGAAAATGTTCAATACTACAAGTTCGTATGACATCAGAATATGACACGATTATAATAAAACAAACTATTACGATTATTATTACATAGTAGATAAGGTATTTTATTTGAATAAAATCTCTGCATTTAAAATAAAGAAAAAACGCAATGGTCCAAGTTTTCCTACAGATAAGATTACGGCCTTACAAAACATTTTAAAATATTGGCCTTCTAAATTATAATGACATCCTCATCACAATCTCGATGACATTCAAAGTCACATTAAATACATTTCTTACGACAAACGAGAAACAAAACAAAAAGGAATGAGTATCGACTGTGAGACGTTGATCTACATTGGAGTCTGTGGCAGCGTTAATAGTCGTTATTTGGTTGATCGATACCTCTAATTTAATAACCTATTCCTTAACAACCGAGTCGACGACACCCGAGATTGTGGGCATAAAAATGTCGGGTCGTGCCCAATCAATCTTGGTCCGTACCTGGCCCCGGAGATCGGATCCGCAAGATAACCCTTCCTCAATGCGTAATACCATTAAAACAACGGTGACAAACCAACCAAAAAATATTCTTTAACAGCTCTTTATCGACCCGATGCCTTCAGATGCACCTCTCGACCGATACGTCTAGGGTTCACTTTTGATTGGCGGACATAGTTTTATGTCCGATGATTAAAAATGTGAGATGATGATCATTGTGGGGGCTCCCACTGCGAAGGTTTGTTTAAGTTCTTTGTTTTTCTGGATTCCTGGTCGTGGGTCCGTTTTAATTAATGCCCATCACGTATTTTTTTCGACGTTTGGTTAGTCGTTTTTTTTTTCATCTCGTGGCTCGTGTTTTTTTGTATCTCTGTTTTTGAAATATGTCCGTGGGTCGTGGCGTATGATGCGATATCTCGATGTCTCCTATTGTTTTCGATTTGATATATTTATGCGTTGCCTTCCCGGGAGTGGTGTTCGACTTTTTTTGGCTTGGAAGCGGTGACTGCGTGGTGACGCGATGTCGTGGGTCATCGATTGTTGGGGATCGCCGACTGTTGATTTTATTTATGTGGGTACACTGGTTTTAATATGTCTAGGCAATGGATAGTCGCTTCCTTAAAACCCTTATCAGATTTTCACATAAATGATAAAATTAACAATGAGAACATTTTTTCTTATAGACACATAAACTTGAGCGTGATTGGTAATGTATTTTGATAATTTCGGCTTTAAATTAATTTCACCGAGGAACCAAGTGAATGTAGATATCATATGAGCGGACTAGAACATAAATTCGTCGAAGCCTTTCATCGCATGGCTACACAGTCGTTACGCATAATTGATGGTAATTAACGAAGTGAAAGTTTAGAACGAGGCACAAGAAAACTTTAATATAGTGTAGACCCCGACATCTCCGTACATAAAGGTGGTCGTAAAACGTGGTGTCGCACATTTTATGGTAGCACATGTGTAGATAAACGAACGAACGCCAATTATACTAATTAAGTTATTTATATTGCTTCGTAGGCACGACCGTAACAAGTTTCAACCATTAAAATTCATTTTTGAATCAATTTACTGATTTGTTTGGCATTTAGCAGTATCAACAAGGCAATAATTTAATAAATCAAGAACTGACTTGAACTTTTATTGCGTACCTATTTATTATTACGTTAAACACTCGCACTCATACTGAACAGAGAAACAAACAAAACCCGGCAACGTATACAGATCAATCTCATTTTTATTTATTTAAAAAGTCTTCGTCATATAGTTTTAATAAACTTACCTATATAACGAAATACTAGCAAAAGCGGCGATAGTTTAGAAAATTTTATTAATTGATGACTTCGACATCAAGTCAAGTCATTCATCCCGTCATGGATTTTTCAAAACCGCTTGATTGATTTGACGATGGCCAATCAACAGTGAAGCTGTTCGTAACTCTTGTTAAAGTTGCAATAAGAGTAATTGTTAACTTAATTACCCATATACTCGTAGATGAAATACATAATGGAAATATGACATTAGGCCGATAGAGTGAAATAAAATGTATATGGGGTTCATTCAATGTATTTATACGTATAGCTATTATACCCTTTATTGGTTATAGCAATAAAAACATTCGATTTTTTACTCTAAATATAACATTCTTTATACATATCCATAGCACTCAATTTTGAATGTAAGGTGAGAAAAGTCCTTTTATCTGTTCAACTCGATCCTCGTTGTAACATATACGTTTTTATCTTTCCAGGTAAGTTGCCGAAACTCGAGCTTTCCCGCCAGCGGCCGTCACGCCGCCGTGTAACTTACACTTGACACAGCCTTCGGTACTGATGTGCTGATCGGAGATAAGCCTCGCGGTATACATTCGTTCTTGACGACAACGATACTCGAACGGACTAAGATTGAAAAAAAGACGAGAATTTAGGAGAGTTAAGGCATAGCCTGATGTATTGTGAAGACTTACGTTTGTTTATACGTGTGTGTTTTTAAAAACGTAAGTCGAAACATAGTGCTGGTCATAAAATGCCAACGTGCTTCTATATTTTAAAGCATAATGGAGTAGGTTCTGGATTGAAATAATTTAAAAAGATCATCGTTTTGTCAAGTTTATTTTTAATTAGATAGAAGCTACTTTAAAACTAAACAATAATAACATTTAATCTATAATAATCTTGGATACTAAACATTTTGTCTTAAGAAACCAACGTGTAACCTTCTTAAGAATTTTATCTGATTGGGTCTAACAGAATTTATTCTTAGTCGTCTTTCGTTGAAATACGGCATTTAGTGCCATCTTACAAGTGATATATTACATGTTGCCGTAACCACAATAAATGTTAACGGCGTCAGTAAATTAATACATCTATCGCAGATTGCGTCCCTAGTATCGAACCGATCGTATATCTTTGCCCGAAAGAGCGAATGTATCTCCTATAGGATGTATGTACGAGAAGTTCTCGTATTCGCTTATTTACATACCCACCAAGACAGGCATCTCGCAGATCGAGCCGATAATGCCGACGCAAGGTAAGTAGGGAAATATTTAGTCGTTAATGGATAACTAATGGCCGGTGTCCCCCTTAAATATTTTATCGTCGACGTTTACAAAATGCGAAGTACTCCGTGTAAATACATAGTCTTAAAATAAACTTATATAAAGCCAGCGATGTGGCGATTGGAACCGAGATAAGCGTTTGACGTCGTCGCGTCGCTGAGAAAACTGATCCTTGAATATCTGTGACTCTAACAACACGTATTGCATACATCGTAGGTATTACAATGTATTCACGTACTTTACTTTGCGTTACTTTCGCTATTGGTATTTGGAAAGTTTAATTAGAAACTCAATAGACGGAACAGTTGTGTAGTAGATGCAAGGATTAATAATCAAATACATATTGCAGATTTTTTTAACCTCCACAACTTCATACAATAAATGTATCGGGCTTCGCACGCGTGTGATATAGTCAGCAGAACTTTACTAAACTATTATCATTATTATTGCTCATAGTTGTATTTTCTCCAAATGGGAGACGAGGGACACCGATCGGAACAGGAGAACAGAACGCACAGTTATTAGTGTACAAATTTATCTATTTGTCGTGTCTCGTGTTACGTCTCCCGCGGGATCGGTGGGACCGCTCCCCTGGTTCTTAATAATGCAGTGTCGAGATATCAATCCTATATAGCAGAATGTTTGTTCACTACGAACAATATTTTTATTGTTAGCTTTATTTATTTCATATTTATCGAATAGCAAAAAAGGTATGCATGCTCGATTGAAGGTGATGATAGTAAATAATATCTAGTGGTATTTTAGTTCTAACACCTGGCGAATTAGCGTCTTTGGATTATGTATTTTTTCATGATCAACAAGGCATAGAAAAACCACATGTCTTAGCCAGTGCATAAAATTATAAAGTAAATACGGGACTCCATTCGGTTTGCAACAACACATTCCTGTACAAGGTTTTAATTTATTTTAATGAGATATGGATGCGAATAATTTATTTTATTATTGTCTTCATTTTATAGCATCAAAATAAATGAAATTCCAACTTTTGATTTATTATGTGTACACGAGACCATTGTAATTTAGCCAACATCTGCAGTGTTTCTACTTACATTATTACTTTCGTATCCCAATCTCAGTCCGTCAGGGACCGCTGATCTGGAAAATTGAAACAAGGGAGGAATAGACACTTTAATCGCAGGCATTACACTAAATTGGAACTTTATTACACGGTACTAAGGCTGATAGTAGTTTGATGATAACTGGGAAAGGGGGCACGGACGTCCCATGCGATTTTAAGGATTTAGCAGATTTGAAAATGGTTATTAGAACGTAATTCGGTTGTTGTTGAGGATTAGTCATGCGTGTTGTAGTGTTCGGATTTATACTTGCACTAGTAATGTATAATTACCCTAAATTTGTTATTCCATTTGACTTCTTGGCATAAACTTAAGTTGTCATTTAAATATTATACAATACAATCGTATTTCTAATATTTAGTGTATCCTGTGTATTGGAACTAAGCTTACTTTAGATTATAACCAGTCATTGATTTTGAAATTCACGAATCCTTTCATAAATATTAGAAACCTCGAAACATAGTCAACCACACCATCTCCTATGCAAATTGGCGCACATATCAATAATATAGATTTTGTCTAATCTTAAAACAAAAGATTTAAATTTGTGTGCCAAGCGATTTTCTTTGAGTTGCAGTTAAAAAAAAATCTTTAAAAGTATGCATAATCGATTGAGTATCTTCTCAAGATTACTAAACATTGTAAAGAAATACGCACAAGTGCATAAATGTTGCAAAACAAAATAGTACTCCACTTACCAAATTGCAGTCCACATCATAAATCACGATATAATAGAAAATGGAAAAAAAAACTACCCTCCATCCATCCATCCCTTAAGAGCGCAGAAAATCGCAACACGATCGTCATTTGAAAAATAATGATGTCATCAAACACTAATCCGAAAGCTTTCATGTGGATTACACATCTGCGGAGCCTCTATACGATAATATACTCTCTCCAAACTTCAACCTTATCACCAAAGTATAAGATCTTGGTAGTTTTTACAATTTGCAAATAGAACTTTGCGTTATAGCTTGCAGCGCCGTACCGAACCCCGATTATCTTTGTTAGTTACACTTGAAAATGATCTCTACTGACAGCTCTTAGGGTTCGCATTCGGTTCTCTTGTCTCACGCTTCAATGATACTCTCACCCTGTTCTATAAAAACGACATTAGAATATGAGCTGTATGTTTGTACAATAATAGGGTTGACTACACATCGTCAAAGTTCTAGGGTAGTGCTACACTTGTGCGCCGGTGCGTCATTTCGATACATTAGGCGTGTGATTTATATGCGGGAAGCGGCCGAGTCAAAACACACGGGGTGTGTTGTGCTCTGCGCGACCTGGTACAAGTACTTTACAGGGTTGCTCCTATGAATAATTTTAAAGAGATGATTTAGTAAATTTTGTGTTATCTCTTTGTTCTCCTAAACATTTGTTCGTTTCCACGTTCCCATAAAGCGTATGTTTGTAACGCTAATCTGTTAGAACCCTTTCTACTCCTCGAAGTTTTTCTAATAAGATCTGGCCATTCTTAAATTAAGGATATCCGCTTATACATATTAATTATTTGGTTACTGTATTCATTTTGTTAATTGTTATGTATACGAGTACATACAAGTATATGTTGGGGTATTTTGGTTTTGTTTCCTTACGATTTATCAATATTTTTTCCTGCTTAGCCCCGCGGGACTCAAGGAGCAACTCAAGGGCTCTCTCCTATAATAATGGCAATGGTAGTAGACACTTCGCTTCCTGTCTAAAATTAAAAATAAACTCGAAACAACGTAACTCAAACAGGTACCTGGAGTTAAGTTTGAGAATAGGTAGGGAATAGGGCATAGGACTTTTTTTTTTAAGTTATGTAGTTTAAGTGAGTGGTCGCTAATGTTATTGAATACTTCTAGTTTATTTTTACGAACCTGCTTCTTTCGTAGATCACAATTCCACATTTAATTCACAACAATTATCATATTATGAACACAAATTATTAGACATGAGTGTTCGAGTCTATATGAAATTGATTGTTCTCTTGATTCTAACCTGATTAATTAAATATTCTTCATCAAATAAAAGCATAAGAACACAAATTTCATCCGTCACCAGAAAGCAATCTATCATAATTTACAAGCGGGGGTTTTGCAAATGTACACGAGACGTCCTAAAAGGCCCTATGGGGGTGCACGAAAGGGTTAACTCACTGGAGTAATTGTATTGCGAAGGGTTAAACAAGGTGAGCGTGCCTTGTGTTTTATGTTTTTTAATTTGTTTCCGAAATCGGTGGCCCGAAGGGTTGTAAATTGACAATGTTCTGTGGGGGTGTTACAAGGACGGTCTTTTCCACCGTTGGCTTTTAACATAAGATATTTTTATCACATCTCTTTTAGGATTATTTTCTTAGTTGATGATTAATTTCGAGTACCAATTTTATTTCTTCTAACTTTTACAGAACTTCTAGAAAATTTTGTATCTGAAATTCCTTCTATTGTAATATCCGTGGCTTTAATGTACATAGTGTATTTTTATAAAAAATGCTCATTCAAAGCAATTTATTTTATCCAGTGCCATAAAAAAAGAGATTTGTGACATCTTCCTTGTTCGTCCTCGCAGCATCTGATCTCGCTAGGAGCGATATGCTATTAGGCAATTACCTCGCGAGCGCCACCTGGCCACTTTCCCTATATTCTATTAATACGCTAAACGCTTTAGGGCGAGTTTAATGCGCGCCTTCCATTAGGCGACGCTGTAAATTATATTCCATTTTAGGCAACACTCGGATACTTGGTAACATTCTAGTGGGTACTTACCTTTATGTGTCTCGATTCGGCTAATTTATGCTGCGACCGTAAATTCCCGTTTTCCCTAACACTTCGGTGGCGCTTCAACGTAGTACCTACCAGTAGTGTTGTGCGTCAGGTAACTTTTAAGTTCATGCTGCATTTCACGACATATTCGTAGTAGGTATAAAAAAAAGTCGCCCTCCTGTCTGTCTGTCTGTTTTTTTATGACTGAGATAGCAAACGAGCATGCAGTCCGCAGT